>JBAGKK010314763.1:3848-19801 GCA_037177015.1 Euceroptres primus
AATTCTGGAAGTGCCTGAGAGATTTTTAAAAATTCTGGAAGTGCCTGAGAGATTTTTAAAAATTCTGGAAGTGCCTGAGAGATTTTTAAAAATTCTGGAAGTGCCTGGAAGATTCTAGAGTGTTATGGAAATATCCAACAGAATCTACAGAGTTCCAGAAGATTCTGGAAGATTATATTTTGGAGAATCGTAACAGATTTTGTTCATTTCTTGGAGATTCGAGATAATTTGAGCAGACCCTAAAAGAATCTGAAGGATTCTGGAGGATTCTAGAAAGTTATGGAAGAGTCCAAAAGATTCTCGATATTTCCAGAAGATTCCCGAAAAGTCTAGAATGTTACGAAAAATCTTAACAGATTTTGGGGAACTTTTGTAGTTTATAGAAGATATTACAAAATACCAAAAAAGTCTGGAAAATTCTGAAAGAGTCTAGAATAATCCAGAAAAGCCTGGAAGGCCTCTTTTCACAATAAGAAGATTGTGGAAGAGTCCTCAAGATTCCAGAAAGCATCCTAAAAAATTTCGGAAGATGTTCAATTATTTTTAAAAAATTTGGGACATTTCAGAATACTCAACAAGTCTAGAATTGTCTAGGAGTATAAAATATTCTAGAAAATTGTAAAATGTGGAACTATTCAAAAAGTTCTACGAAGGATCCTAGAATATTCTGGAAGATTATTAAAATTTTTTATAATTTTTTAAAAATTTTGAAGTGGTGAAGATTCTAGAATATGACGGAAGTATTCAGAAAATTTTAGAGAATTCTCTAAGATTCTCGAAAAGTCTACAATATTTTGGAGAAGTTTAACAGACTTTGGGGAAGTTTTAAAGATTCTAGATTCTTAAAGAGTCAGGACAGTTTTTTAAAGGTCGAGATAAAATCTAGAAGATCCGTGAAGGATCGCAGAAAATTTTGAAAGATTTTGAAAAGTTCTGGAAGGGCCTGGAAGATTTTTAAAAAACTCTGAAAGTTCCTAGAAGAGTTTTAAAAATTCTCGAAGTGCCTGGAAGATTTATAAAAATTCTGGAAGTGCCTGAGAGATTTTTAAAAATTCTGAAAGTGCCTAGAAGAGTTTTAAAAATTCGCGAAGTGCCTGGAAGATTTTTAAAAATTCTGAAAGTGCCAAGAAGAATTTTAAAAATTCTCGAAGTGCCTGGGAGATTTTTAAAAATTCTGGAAGTGCCTGGAAGATTTTTAAAAATTCTGGCAGTGCCTGAGAGATTTTTAAAAATTCTGAAATTGCCTGGAAGAATTTTAAAAATTCTCGAAGTGCCAGAAAAATTTTTAAAAGTTCTGGAAGTGCCCGGAAGATTTTTAAAAATTCTGTTAGTGCTTGGAAGATTCCAGAGTGTTATGGAAATATCCAAAAGAATCTATAGAGTTCTAGAAGATTCTGGAAGATTATATTTTAGAGAATCGAAATAGATTTTGATGATTTCTTGGAGATTCTAGAGTGTAATGGAAATATCCAAAAGAATCTACAGAGTTCCAGAAGATTCTGGAAGATTATATTTTGGAGAATCGAAATAGATTTTGATTTCTTGAAGATTCTAGAGGGTTATGGTAATATCCAAAATAATCTACAGATTTCCAGAAGATTCTGGAAAATTATATTTTGGAAAATCAAATAGATTTTGATGATTTCTTGAAGATTCTAGGTGATTTGAAAAGACCCTAAAAGAATCTGAAGAATTCTGGAGGATTCTAGAAAGTTATGGAAGAGTCCAAAAGATTCTCGTATTTCCAGAAGATTCTCGAAAAGTCTAGAGTATGGAAAATCTCAACAAACTTTGGGGAACTTTTGTAGTCTGTAGAAGATATTATAAAACTCCAAAAAAGTCTGGAAAATTCTGAAAATGAAAAAATTCAGAAAATCCTAGAAGTCTTTAGAAGATTTTGAAAGAGTCCTCAAGACTCCAGGAAGCATCCTAAAAAATTCAGCAAGATTTCAAATTAAAAAAAATTCGAACATTTTAAAAGGCTCAAAAAGTCTAGAATTATCTCGATCTAGGTGTACAAAATATTTTAGAAAATTGTAAAATGTGGAACTATCCAAAACATTCTATGAAGGATCCTAGAAAATTCTGAAGAATCCTAATGATTCTACAAAATAATGGAAAAGTTCAGAAAATTCCGGCCTATTCCAAACTCTACATTTTTCTTTAAGTCCATCAATCTTAGATTTCTTTTAAGTCCATCAGTCTTAATTTTCTTTTTTTAAAGTAAAAATTTTAGAAAAGTAATAACAATAAAAATGAATACTTCATGTTTCCATGATTCTTTACATTTTAGAACAATTTCGAATTACAAAATCAACAGATTTCCTCTTTCCAAAAAGCAGAAATCAGAAGTCCGGCCCTGGGAGATTTTTCACTTAAATGCATCAATTCGTGGCAACATTTCCACTAATTTCCTACAACGAGAGTCTTAAAAGCCGTACATCCAGCGACGAAAGGAGAACCAATCAAGCTGCTTTCATGGCTTACCTCCATCATGAACACTAGTGCCCTTTTCTTTTCAGGAAATCACCCAACACGACTAAAAGTTTAGTTCCTGGAGGACTTCTTATCCCAGGTTGCATTACTTTTACAACCTAGCATTTATGTTTCCTTGCACGTATCTCACTCTTGTCCTCTCTGAGATCGTTCAAATTCCATTCGACGAGTGAATTCCCCCAAGATTCTCCCCCGTCATATCCGTCAAACGACGACACGTTTTTTTGCCTTTTTTTTCTTGGCGCCTTCAATCAATAGTTCTCCTGCCTTAGTCCCTTTTTTTTAAGTTTTCTGGAAAAAGGGGATCAGGATAGGTGAATAAGATTACCATTTGTTAGAAGTTCCGCTGAAGGACTCGATATTACATTTGAGGAAATGAAATATTTATATGAAAATGGAAATATTTCTTAGGGAGCAACTTTGGGATTATTCAAGCAGATCGAAAATTATTCTTCATCTGATATATCCCGGAAGTTAGAGCCGCAATCTAAAAATTTCAAAAAAATGAAAGTTGTGCTAAACTGTGCTACATTTTTGCTCATTTGTGCTGCAGAGGATTTTTTGAAAAATATAAAATTACGGTCACAATTAACGGAAACGTTTTTTTTTGGGGGAGCATCAAGTTATTTTTAATTGA
Organism: Euceroptres primus; assembly: GCA_037177015.1. Taxonomy (NCBI): domain Eukaryota; kingdom Metazoa; phylum Arthropoda; class Insecta; order Hymenoptera; family Figitidae; genus Euceroptres; species Euceroptres primus. Next base: position 6,982 of record JBAGKK010314763.1, read on the forward strand.
AAATCAGAGATTTGGCTGGGTAGATTGGAATTTTGTGCGACAAAGAATAATTCTGAAAACCAAACCAATTTCAAAAAAAAACAACACAAAATTTTATTTCAGGAAATTAAAACTTGTGCCGAATTGTGCTCGGGAAATACAATCTCTTTCCATTTTGGGAAATTCTGTACGACCAACAGTTTTCATATAAAAACTCCAAATCTAAACTGAAGTCTCAAAATAATCAAATTTTAGAAAAACAAAACTTGTGCTGGATTGCGCTTAAGAAATGTAATCTCTTTTCCCTCTTGCAAAATTCCGTACGACCAACAGTTCTCAAACTAAAACTCAAAACCTAAACTCAAAAAATGTAAAAGTCGTAAAATAACCAGATTTTGAAAAACTAAAACTTGTGCTGAATTGTGCTCAAAAAATGCAATCTCCTTTCGCTCTTGTAAAATTCCCTGCGACTAACAGTTCTCAAATTAAAACTCAGAAACTACACTCAAAAGTCTCAAAATAATCCAATTTTAGAAAAAAAAAACTTCTGCTGAATTGTGCTCAGGAAATTAAATCTCTTTTCCCTCTTATAAAATTCCGTACGACAAACATTTCTCGAATTAAAACTGAAAATTTAAACTCAAAACTCTCAAAATTACCAGATTTAAGAAAAACAAAACTTGTGCTGAATTGTGCTCATGAAGTGCAATAACTTTTCCCTCCTGTGAAATTCCGTACGACCAACAGTTCTCGAATTAAAACTCAAAATCTAAACTCAAACGTCTCAAAATAATCAAATTTTGTAAAAACAAAACTGGTGCTAAATTGTGTTAAACAAATGCAATCACTTTGCCCTCTTGAAAAATTCCGCCAGACCAACAGTTCTCCAATTAAAACTCAAAATCTAAACTCAAAAGCCTCAAAATAATCAAATTAAAAAAAAAACTAAACTTGTGCTGGATTGTGCTTAATAAATGTAATCTCTTTTCCCTCTTGTAAAATTCCGTACGACCAATAGTTCTCCAATTAAAATTCGAAATCTTAACTCAAAAGTATCAAAATTATCAAAAATTGAAAAAAACGAAACTTGTGCTGGATGGTGCTCAAGAAATGCAATCACTTTTCCCTCTTGTAAAATTCTGCTTAACGAACAGTTCTCAAATTATTACTCAAAATCTAAACTCAAAAGTCTCAAAATAATCAAATTTTGAAAAAAAACATGTGTTGGATTGTGCTCGAGAAATGCAATCACTTTCCCTCTTGTAAAATTCCGTAAGACCAATAGTTCTCAAATTAAAACTCAAAATCTTAACTCAAAAGTATCAAAATTACCAGATTTAGGAAAAACAAAACTTGTGCTGAATTGTGCTGAAGAAACGCAATCTCGTATCCCTCTTGTAAAATTCCCTGCGACCAACAGTTCTCAAATTAAAACTCAAAACCTACACTCAAAAGTCTCAAAATAATTAAATTTTGAAAAAAAACAAAACTTCTGCTGAATTATGCTAAGGAAATTAAATCTCTTTTCCCTCTTATAAAATTCCGGACGACTGACAGTTCTCGAATTAAAACTCAAAATCTAAACTCAAAACTCTCAAAATTACCAGATTTAGGAAAAAGAAAACTTGTGCTGAATTGAGCTCAAGAAGTGCAATAACTTTTCCCTCTTGTAAAATTCCGTAAGACTAACAGTTCTCAAATTAAAACTGAAAATCTAAACTCTAAAGTCTCAAAATAATCAAATTTAAAAAAAAAAAATTGTGCTGGATTGTGCTCAAGAAATGTAATCTCTTTTCCTTCTTGTAAACTTCCCTGCGATCAACAGTTCTCAAATTAAAACTCAAACATTCAAAAACCCGAAAATCTCAAAATAATCAAATTTTGAAAAAACAAAACTTGTGCTAGATGGTGCTCAAGAAATGCAAACACTTTGCCTTTTTGTAAAATTCCGTACGACCAACAGTTCTTAAAGTAAAACTCAAAACCTTAACTCAAAAATCTCCAAGTCGTAAAATAACCAGATTTTGAAAAACCAAAACTTGTGCTGAATTATGCTGAAGAAACGCAATCTCTTTTTCAAAATCTGTTTATTTTACGACTTGTCAGTCTTTCGAGTTTCAGATTTTGAGTTTTAATTTGAGATCTGTTGGTTTTGCAGAATTTTACAAGAGGAAATAGTGATTCATTTTTTTTACCACAATTCAGCACAGGTTTTGTTTTTTCAAAATTTGAAAATTTTGAGACTTTTGAGTTTAGATTTTGAGTTTTAATTTCAAAACTGTTGGTCGCAGAGAATTTTACAAAAAAGCAAAGAGATTAAATTTCTTGAGCACAATCCAGCGCAAGTTTTGGTTTTTCAAAATTTAATTTTGAGATTTTCGAGTTTCAGATTTTGAGTTTTAATTTGAGAACTGTTGGTCGCAGGGAATTTTACTAGAGGGAAACGTGATTGGATTTCTTGAGCCCAATTCAGCACTAGTTTTGTTTTTTCAAAATCTGATAATTTTGAGACTTTTGAGTTTAGATTTTGAGTTTTAATATGCGAACTGTTGGTCGCTGAGAATTTTACAAAAGGGAAAAGTGATTGGATTTCTTGAGCACAATTTAGCACTAATTTTGTTTTTTCAAAATTTGAAAATTTTGAGACTTTTGAGTTTAGATTTTGAGTTTTAATTTGAAAACTGTTGGTCGCAGAGAATTTTACAAGAGGGAAAAGTGATTGGATTTCTTGAGCACAATTCATAACTAGTTTTGTTTTTTCAAAATCTGATAATTTTAAGACTTTTGAGTTTAGATTTTGAGTTTTAATTCGAGAACTGTTGGTCGTACGAAATTTCACAAAAGGGAAACGAGATTTCATTTCCCGAGCATAATTCGGCACAAGTAATTTTCTTAAATAAAATTTTGTGCTTTTTCTCCTTTTTTTTTTTTTTTTTGATAATAGTTAGGTTTTCGAAATTTTTCTTTGCAGCGCAATATTCAGCGTACTTTAATCTACCTAGCACAATCTTTGATTTTAAGTTAAAATAACTTGCGTTTCTACCAAAAAAAAACGTTTCCGTTAATTGTGGCCGTAATTTTAGATTTAAAAAAATCGTTTGCAGCACAAATGAGCACAAATGTAGCACAATTTCGCGCAACTTTCATTTTTGTAAAATTTTAAGTTTTTGCTTCTAACTTCCAGGACATTCCTGATACGATTTTGAGAAAGAGTCCAAATAATGTCATGTTCTCAAATAGTTAATGTCTCACTAACAATGTGATAAAGTAATTTAAAATAAAAGCAAACACCTTGGTCGTCATATTATTTTCTTCAATAGTCACTATCACCTTGATTATTTTCAATTTGACGATTTTTTTTCTTTAACAGTCACAAAAAACTTTGATTATTTTCAATTTGATGATTACTTTCTTTGAAAGTGTCGCTTTGATTATTTTCAATTTGATGATTATTTTCTGTGATAGTCACTATCACTTTGTTTATTGTCAATTTGATGATTACTTTCTTTGATAGTGTATTCCCTACCACTTTGATTATTTTCAATTTGATGATTTTTTAAATTTAATAGTCACTATCACTTTGATTATTTTCAATTTGATGATTATTTTCTTTGACATTCACTACAACTTTGATTATTTTCAATTTGATGATTTTTTTTCTGTAATAGTCACTATCGCTTTGATTATTTTCAATTTGATGATTATTTTCTGTGATAGTCACTATCACTTTGTTTATTGTCAATTTGATGATTACTTTCTTTGATAGTGTATTCACTATCGCTTTGATTATTTGCAATTTGATGATTATTTTCTGTGATAGTCAATATCACTCTGATTATTTTTAATTTGATGAATACTTTCTTTGATAGTGTATTCACTACCACTTTGATTATTTTCAATTTAATGATTTTTTTTCTTTAATAGTCACTATCACTTTGTTTATTGTCAATTTAATGATTACTTTCTTTGAAGGTGTATTGGTATTCACTATCGCTTTGATTATTTTCAATTTGATACCTACTTTCTTTGATAGTGTATTGGTATTCACTATCGCTTTGATTATTTCCAATTTGATAATTACTTTCTCTGATAGTGTATTGGTATTCACTATCGCTTTGATTATTTTCAATTTGATGATTATTTTCTTTAATAGTCAATATCACTTTGATTATTTTCAATTTGATGATTATTTTCTGCGATAGTCAATATCACTTTGTTTATTTTCAATATGATGATTACTTTCTTTGATGGTGTATTGGTATTTACTATCGCTTTGATTAGTTTAAATTTGATGATTATTTTCTTTGATAGTCACTATCACTTTGATTATTTTCAATTTGATGATTATTTTCTGTGATAGTCACTATCACTTTGTTTATTGTCAATTTGATGATTACTTTCTTTGATAGTGTATTTGTATTCACTATCGCTTTGATTATATTCAATTTGATGATTATTTTCTGTGATAGTCACTATCACTTTGTTTATTTTCAATATGATGATTACTTTCTTTGATAGTGTATTGGTATTTACTATCGCTTTGATTAGTTTCAATTTGATGATTATTTTCTTTGATAGTCACTATAACTTTGATTATTTTCCATTGGATGATTACTTTCTTCGATAGTGCATTCAATATCGCTTTGATTATCTTCAATTTGATGATTATTTTCTATGATAGTCATTATCACTGTGTTTATTTTCAATTTAATGATTACTTTCTTTGATAGTGTATTGGTATTCACTATCGCTTTGATTATTTTCGATTTGATGATTATTTTCAATTTGATGATTATTTTCTGTGATAGTCATTATCACTTTGTTTATTTTCAATTTGATGATTACTTTCTTTGATAGTGTATTGGTATTCACTATCACTTTGATGATTTTCAACTTGATGATTATTTTCTGTGATAGTCAATATCACTTTATTTTCAATTTGATGATTACTTTCTTTGATAGTGTATTGGTATTCACTATCGCTTTGTTTAGTTTCAATTTGATGATTATTTACTTTGATAGTCACTATCACTTTGATTTTTTTCAATTTGACGATTATTTTCTTTGATAGTCACTATCACTTTGTCTATTTTCAATTTGATGATTACTTTCTGTGATAGTGTATTGGTATTCACTATCACTTTGATGATTTTCAATTTGATGATTATTTTCTGTGATAGTCATTATCAATTTGTTCATTTTCAATTTGATGATTACTTTCTTTGATAGTGTATTGGTATTAACTATCGCTCTGGTAAGTTTCAATTTGATAATTACTTTCTTTGATAGTGTAATCACTATCGCTTTGATTATTTTCAATTTGCTGATTATTTTCTTTGATAGTCACTATCACTTTCATTTTTTCCAATTTGATGATTACTTTCTTTGTTAGTGTATTCACTATCGCTTTGATTATTTTCAATTTGATGATTATTTTCTGTGATAGTCACTATCACTTCGTTTATTTTTAATTTGATGATTACTTTCTTTGATAGTGTATTCACCATCACTTTGTTGATTTTCAATCTGATGATTACTTTCTCTGATAGTGTATTGGTATTCACTATCACTTTGATTAGTTTTAATTGGATGATTATTTACTTTGGTAGTCACTATCACTTTGATTATTTTCAATTTGATGATTACTTTCTTTGATAGTGTAATCACAATCGCTTTGATTATTTTCAATTTGCTGATTATTTTCTTTGATAGTCACTATCACTTTCATTTTTTCCAATTTGATGATTACTTTCTTTGTTAGTGTATTCACTATCGCTTTGAATATTTTCAATTTGCTGATTATTTTCTTTGATAGTCACTATCACTTTCATTTTTTCCAATTTGATGATTACTTTCTTTGTTAGTGTATTCACTATCGCTTTGATTATTTTCGATTTGATGATTATTTTCAATTTGATGATTATTTTCTGTGATAGTCACTATCACTTTGTCTATTTTCACTTTGATGATTACTTTCTGTGATAGTGTATTGGTATTCACTATCACTTTGATGATTTTCAACTTGATGATTATTTTCTGTGATAGTCACTATCACTTTGTTTATTTTCAATCTGATGATTGCTTTCTTTGATACTATATTCACTATCACTTTTCTTATTTTCAAAATTGTATTGATAATTATGTTCGCATAATACAGTTGTGAAAACTAATCAAAAAAGAAATTGAATCTTGTCTATCATGCTCCCCTGACACTATTTTAAAAACAATCAAACTGACAGTGATTAAAACCTTCCTAATCATATTTTCCTCATGAACTCAGGTTCTTGACACATTTCTTTCTTCCCTGGCTGCATAAACCAATCATCCCAAATTGTATCTCCATCTGTTAATGATCTATTCCGAATCTCTGGTAGCTAATACCTCATCTATCAGAATGGGTGATTCTATCTAGCACACGAGTGATAATTCCTCATCAGGTGATGACCTAATCCACTATCAAGGCTGCGAGATAGTGAAATCTCTGTAGGCACAGGTGGCTTGAAATCTAGTTCACTGAATAGATTCGCATTTGGCATATCTCGGAATGTCTGTTACACAAGCATGTCCTCGCACGTGTAAATCCAGGTCCACAAAGGGGATCGTATTCCTGTGCGTTCCAGTATGTAATAACAACTGTCGTCCGTGAAATCCAATCTTGCTAGGTTCTATCAGCGTCGCGAAGAGATTGACCGTAAAGCAGAGCAAAACGCTCTGATTCAATCCCTATAATTATTACTGATGAGAATTGAAATGGCACAATCGAAGGGAATTATCTTTTTATCAATCGGGTTTACCATGAGACCGAAAATTTTTAGATCCTATTTGTCATTTTCCTTATAGTGCAGTCAAGTTAGGCAAAAAAGGATGTTTGCTAGAGCAAATTGCTTTACGAAATTTTTTTCTTGATTATTGTTTGTAAGGAAGTCCTAATGAAACTTTAAAAACCACCGGTCTGTAAGTATTGTTGTTTGTTTTTTATTAATAAAAAAAGAAAAGGCGACACGTTTTTTAAAGAAGTTTGCGACGGAATCCATTTAAAATTAGGCAGACATTCATTGGGGGAAAAAATACCTTTTTTGGACAAAAATCGACCGACAATTCTTAACGAATTTTGATGTTTTTTTTCTTAGAAATGAGAATAAGTTTTCTGGGTATAAAGAGTTACTGTAAATATTTAACTCTGACTAAATAAAAATGTGTTATTTAACGACAAAGTTTAACCCTTTTTTTGGCTAACTTTTCAGTGATACCATTTTACTTACAGATTTTCAAATTTATTAAAACAGATCATAAATAATGTCTTACTAAAAATAATGTTCAGTAGGTTAGAGTAGGAAAAAAATTGTTTGATCATAAAAATCATAATCATAATAATGACTTACTAAAAATAATGTTCAGTAGGTTAGAGTAGGAAAAAAAATGTTTGTGTTATAAACAAACCATTGAACAAAAGTCATTTTTTCGTGATTCGCAATGATTAGTTATTTTAAATCAACAGATTTTGTATGAAATATGACAGATAATAAGGTGACCTTACAATTAGTTTAGAACAGCTCCTGTTCAGCAATTATTTAAACAATTTTTATAAACAAATCTACAATTTAACTATTTTTTTCATAAACAGGCCTCATTTTTTTTGCGAAATCAACTTAAAATGTTTTTCTCAAGACTTCTTGGTTTCATCTTTTTTATAATTACAAAAACTGTTAATTAAATAAACAATTTTTATAAACAAATGCATATTTTAACCATGTGCATAGGTCTAATTTTTTTGGGGAATCAACTCGAAATGTTCTGTCAAACACTCCTTGCTGCCATACTTTTCATATTGTCAATAATTGTTAATTATATAAACAATTTTTTAAATAAATGCACAATTTAACCATTTTTTCATAAATAAGCTTCATTTTTTTGCGGAATCAACTTAAAATGTTTTGACAAACACTCCTTGTACCCATAATTTTCATAATGACCGTAATTGTAAATTATATAAATAACTTTTATGAAAAAATGCACATTTTCACAATTGTTTTATGAATAAACTCTTTTTTTCTTGCGGAATCAACTCGAAATGTTTTTCCAAAGACTTCCTGCTGCCATATTTTTCATAATGACCATAATTTTTCATTACATAAACAATTTTTATAAACAAATGTACATTTTAACAATTGTTTCATGAACAGGCTTCATTTTGTTCGCGGAATCAACTCGAAATGTCTTGTCAAAGACTCCTTGCTGAAATATTTCTCATAGTGACAAAAACTGTGAATTATATAAACAATTTTTATAAATTCACGCACATTTTTACAATTTTTTCATGAATAGCCTTAATTTCCGTTTAAAGAATTAATAGCTTCTATCAAATTGAAATACATGACATCAAGGAATCCCTGGAAAGACATTTTTAGTTCATCCAGCAAAAAATTAAGCCTATTCATGTAAAAATGGTCAAAATGTGAATTTATTTATAAAAATAGTTATATAATTAACAGTTTTTGTAATTATAAAAATTATGACAGCAAGGACTTTTTGGCAAAACCTTTCAAGTTGATTCCGCAAAAAAATCAGGCCTATTCATGAAAAAATGATGAAAATGTGCATTTGTTTATAAAAATTGTTTATATTATTAACAGTTTTTTTCACTATGTAATACATGATAGCAAGAGGTCTTTGACCAGACATTTCGAGTTAATTCCGAAAAAATTAGGCGTATTCATTAAAAAATGGTCAAAATGTGCATTTGTTTATAACAATTGTTTATTTTAGTAACAGTTATTGTCATTATGAAAAATATGACAGCAAGGAGTCTTTAGCAAAATATCTCGATTTGATTGCGCAAAAAAATTAGGCCGAATGATGAAAAAATGGTGAAAATGTGCATTTACTTATGAAAATTGTTTACATATTTAACATTTTTTGTTACTATGACAAAAAGAATAGCAATGAGGCCCTGGAAAGACATTTCTAGTTCATTCCGCAAAGAAATTATAACTACTCACGAAAAAATAGTCAAAGTGTGCATTTGTTTATAAAATTGTTTATATAATTAATAATTATCATCCTTATGAAAAATATGACAACAAGGTGACGGTGGCAATACATTTCAAGTTTATTCCGGAAAGAATGAAGCCTATTCATGAAAAAATGGTGAAAATGTGCATTTGTTTATAAAAATTGTTTTTATAAATAACAGTTCTTCTCACTGTGAAAAATATGATAGCAAGGGGTTCCTGGATAGATATTTCTGGTTCATTCCGCAAAAAAAATAAGGCCTATTCATGAAAAAATGGTGAATATGTGCATTTGTTTATATAAACTGTTTATGTAATTAACAGTTTTTGTCACTATGAAAAATATAACAGCAAGGAGTTGCGGGAACGGCATTTCTAGTTCATTTTACCAAAAAATAAGGCCTATTCATGAAAAAATGTTCAGAAAGTGCATTTGTTTATAAAAATTGTTTATATAATTAACAATTAGTGTCATTATGAAAAATATGGCAAAAAGGCGTCTTTGCCAAAACATTTTGAGCTAATTCCGCAAAAAAATTAGGCTCATTCATGAAAAAATGGTCAAAATATGCATTTGTTTATAAAAATTGTTTATACAATTAACAGCTCGTGTAATTATGTGAAATATGGCAGCAAGAAATTTCTGGAAAAACGTTTCAAGTTGATTTCACAAAAAAATGCAGCCTATTTATGAAAAAATGGTTAAAATGTGCATTTGTTTATAAAAATTGTTTATATAATCAACAGTTTTTGTCACGATGACAAAAATAATAGCAAGGGACCACTGAAAGAACATTTATAGACAATTCTGCAAAAAAATTAGACCTATTCATGAAAAAATGGTCAAAATGTGCATTTGTTTATAAAAATTGTTTATATTATCAACACTTTTTGTTACTATGAAAAATATAATAATAAGGATTCCCTGAAAAGACATTTCTAGTTCATTCCGCACAAAAATTAGGCATATTTATGAAAAAATGGTAAAAATGTCAATTTGTTTACAAAAATTGTTTATATTATCAACGCTTTTTGTTACTATGAAAAATATAATAATAAGGATTCCCTGAAAAGACATTTCTAGTTCATTCCGCACGAAAATTAGGCATATTTATAAAAAAATGGTAAAAATGTCAATTTGTTTACAAAAATTGTTTATATAATTAATAGTTTTTGTAATTACGAAAAATATTACAGGAAGGAATCTTTGGCAAAACATTTCAAGTTGACTCCGCAAAAAAATGAAGCCTATTTGTGAAAAAATTTCGAAAATGTGCGTTTGTTTATCAAAATTGTTTATATAATTTACAGCTTCTGTCACAATGAAAAATATGACTTCAAGGATACTGTAGGGAAGTCTATATTAAAAAAGAATCAAAATAAAGATTTATTATTAATATTAATATTATTATTATTATTTTAAATAATAAAGATCCTAATACTGTAGGAAAGTCTGTATTAAAAAGGAATCAAAATAAAGATTTATTATTAATAAAGATTAATAATAAAGATTCTAATACTGTAGGGAAGTCTGTATTAAAAAAGAATCAAAATAAAGATTTATTATTAATAATAATATTATTATTATTATTATTATTATTATTAATAAAGATCCTAATACTGTAGAAAAGTCTGTATTAAAAAAGAATCAAAATAAAGATTTATTATTATTATTGATATTATTAATATTATTAATAAAGATCCTAATACTGTAAGAAAGTCTGCATTAAAAAAAAATCAATATAAAGATTTATTATTAATAAAGAATAATAATAAAGATCCTAATACTGTAGAGAAGTCTTTATTAAAAAAGAATCAAAATAAAGATTTATTATTAATATAATAATAATTATTATTATTAATAAAGACCCTAATACTGTAGGAAAGTCTGTAGTAAAAAAGAATCAAAATAAAGATTTATTATTAATAAAGATTAATAATAAAGATCCTAATACTGTAGGAAAGTCTGTATTAAAAAAGAATAAAAATAAAAATTTATTATTAATAAAGATTAATAATAAAGATCCTAATACTGTAGAGAATTCTGTATTAAAAAAGAATCAAAATAAAGATTTATTATTAATATAATAATAATTATTATTATTATTATTATTAATAAAGATCCTAATACTGTAGGAAAGTCTGTAGTAAAAAAGAATCGAAATAAAGATTTATTATTGATAAAGATTAATAATAAAGATCCTAATACTGTAGGGAAGTCTGTATTAAAAAAGAATCAAAATAAAGATTTATTATTAATATTTTAATAAAATTAATATGATTATTATTCTTAATAAAGATCCTAATACTGTAGGAAAGTCTGTATTAAAAAAGAATCAAAATAAAGATTTATTATTAATATTTATATTAATATTATTATTATTATTATTATTATTATTAATAAAGATCCTAATACTGTAGGAAAGTCTGTATTAAAAAAGAATAAAAATAAAAATTTATTATTAATAAAGATTAATAATAAAGATCCTAATACTGTAGGGAAGTCTGTATTAAAAAAGAATCAAAATAAAGATTTATTATTAATATTTATATTAATATTATTATTATTATTAAAGATCTCAATACTGTAGGAAAGTCTGTATTAAAAAAGAATCAAAATAAAAATTTATTATTAAGGATTAATAATAAAGATCCTAATACTGTAGGGAAGTCTGTATTAAAAAAGAATCAAAATAAAGATTTATTATTAATATTTTAATAAAATTAATATGATTATTATTATTATTCTTAATAAAGATCCTAATACTGTAGGAAAGTCTGTATTAAAAAAGAATCAAAATAAAAATTTATCACTACAAAAGACTTTTTTTCCTTGACCGTCAGTCAAGGAAAAAAAGAAAGGAAAAAAAGGAAAAAACTTTCTTGTCAGTTTTCCATAGGAAGAAGATTGTTCTCAGACTCTGAATATTTTTCTTTAAAGATTGTAGATAATGCACCACTACTTTATGCAAAAGATTTTATTGGGTAGAAATCAGAGAAGGAAAATAAAAATCAGAATTTTCTTTTTCTTTTATCTGAACCGATCCCCTCGAAAAAGTTGTGTATGGATTGGCTCGTACATTATGTCCAGCAAAGCGAGGCGAGTCCGGAGGTGGTTACAAGTGGAAAGAACGCGGAACGTGAAACTGAGGTCGTGGATGGGGAGGTCGCTGCCAGGAAACAGGGCTCTCAGGTCACGGACTTGAAATAAAACCCCATATATCCCAGCATGCCGCATATTCCCTGCAGCGAGTGGTGTCTCGATTCGATTTTCTGAATTTCAAAGTGATACCGCTATTGCTAATAAGATGCATAATAAATGGTTTTTCAAGCTGTGGTCGATACTTTAGAATCTAATTTACAAAGGCAGCAAATTGTAAAATATGCGCAGTTGTGATCGCAACTTTTATATAATAATAAAGTTACATCACCTTCGGCACAAAATCCATTTTTAAAAAATAATTAAATTAAGATATAACACAAAAGAATAATTACCTTAGGGCGCCAGATCTTTCAGGGATCAAACCAAATTCAAATATTATATTCAAAAGAAAACTAAATAATAAAAAAAAAATAAAAGTTTTGTGACGGAACTTTAAATAACTCAGTCCCAAAATCTGTATAATGGAGAGGGGGTGATTCTTTTGAAAAAGAAAAAGAGTTTCTTATTTTCTACGATAAATTAAATTCACAGAAGAAAAATATCAAAATTAACAATAATAATTTTATTGACAATTTGAGGTTATAACATAGATTCTCTTAACAAAGGACATAAATCAAATAAATCAAATAATTAATTCATAAGTTTATATAGTCTCGACACATAACTA
>JBAGKK010314874.1:0-19801 GCA_037177015.1 Euceroptres primus
AATTATGCATAATTTTTTATATAGTGACTATCGATAATCATTATCGATAGATTATCCATAAATTTTCCGCCTGGGTTTTTACCTTTCGTTTTCATTTTGGATCATCCAGCACTGAGTTTTTTTCTCCAAGATATAGCACATTAACCATTTCAGTTTCACACTAAAAAACGAGTAAAGAAGGCGAAGAAAGCGAATAAAATTGTGTCATTCGATTGAGAAAGGGTATCTAAAATTGTGTTATTCGATTGAGAAAGGGTATCTAAAATTGTGTTATTCGATTGAGAAAGGTATCTAAAGGTTTTTGAGTTAGCTGAATCCGAATATGCGCTCAGATTTATAAAATTCAAGATGGCGTATCTAATATGGCAAACCAAAATTTTAAGAAATACTTGGTTTTGTACAAGACTTGAATTTTGCAAATCTGAGCTTAAATTCGGATTCAGAAAACTCAAAAACCTTTAGACACCAAACTCTTTATTAATCGAATAACACAATTTTATTCGCTTTCTTCGCCTTCTTTGTTAGTTTTTCAGGGTCATACTGAAATGGTTAATGTGCCAAATCTTGGAGAAAAAAAATCAGTTCGGGATGATCCAAAATGGAAATAAAAGATAAAAAGTAGTACTTAACGATGGCATAAGCAGTTTAGAGAAAAAAATCGTTGCTCGTGTTATTTTGTTTCAAATATGACTGAAAATGACCGTTTTTTCACTTTTAGGTTAGGATATCTCGAAATCCTGGCAAACAGGGAAAAATTTGACAAGGGATTTGTTTTTAGGACATTAAAATCCTTCGAGGTCACCTAGTCCGGTTTTTGGGTACAAATTTTGTCGGCCTGTGTAATCTATTCATAAGCTTCAATATGAAACGGTTAGAGAGAGCTTAACTAAATGCATTGAAACTCAGAAAGTTTCATTTTCAAAGTGATTAGTAGACTAAGTGCTTAACTAAGTGCATTGAAACTCAGAAAGTTTCAATTTCAAAGTGATTAGTAGATGTCCACTGAGAATTAAGTTTCTAAAATTTCTACATTTGCCTTCATTTTATATACTTGAAGTTTTGAACGTTCAAATGAACGAAAAATTTTTTCTTAAACTCAAATTTATCTTGATCTTGAAACATTATTTAAATTACAAATAAAAATAAGCAATATGAGATTTTTTATCATTACATTAATTTCTTTGCTAATAAACCAATATTTTAGAATAAATTTAAGTTTGAAATGAAATTAAATAAAAATTTCGTGCATTTGAACGTTTAGAACTTCAACCACATTTACTTTTCAGAATAAAAATAAAATTTTGTAATTATTCGAGATAAGCCTGAATATTAATTAATGGAATTATTTTAGTCATTAAGTTGCTCTTGAAAATAGTGAGAGAAAATTTTTTTCTGCAGGAATGTATTTGGCCATAAGTCTCAAAAGTCGAAAACAGTAAGTTCAGATTTTATGAAACCTTTTTTCTCGATAAATTTATTTTGTGATATTATGTGCGCATGAGTTTGAGAATTCACAGAATCCAACGAGATGAAATAATGTAGGAACACCAATTTTTTCAAAAAGCAGGTCACTCTGTGTCACACGATTATACTGTATTCTAAAGAGGCGCGAATTTACCTCAGATTTTTTCTCCTTTTTTGTTGCAGTATTCCCTTTTTTTCGACGTTCACAAAGAAAATGTAACTTTTTATTTTTTGTTTCTGCATTATTGGATATTTTGAAATCGAATTAGATTATGTAAAGTAAAATGCCCCGGTACCGAGAGCTGAAGCAATTTAACTTTAGAAACCTTAACAAAATTTTAAAAAGATTAGGATGAAAAGCAATTTATATTTATGAATCATTAATAATAATTTATAATTTATATGCTATATTGTCAACTTGACCAAATATTTCTTTAATTTTTAAAATAAAGTATTCAAAATAATAATGCTATAAATAGGGAGTAATCGACTTTTATACTTTTTATATTTTCGACTTTGTTTACAAAGTCAATAGAAGCTACTAAAAGTGGAGAGGATTTCAAAAAGTCAAATTTACAAATTACAATTTCATAGCCCCAATGTTGGGAGTTTCCAGAACTAACGTGCGTCACTGTTTTAATCAGCGTTCACACTAATTAAATTTTTTTCTTCACACTTTCAGTGCTTTATATTTATCCGCACAAATCTGCCACTTGGCGATAACTGGAGTCTTGGCGTTTCATATTGGAAATAATGTTTTAATATTTTAAAAGGTTAAGATTATTTAAAGTGTAATAGAAATTAAAAATATAAAAATATTGAAGTAGAATATTTTGTGCATAACCTTATCTTTTATATTTAAAAGGTAGAAATATTTAATAAAAATATTTTGTTTTGATTTTTTTTTCAATCCTGAATGGATTTCCTCAAATGAGAAAGTAAATTGTGCCAATCACAGTTTGGCTTTCGAGAAGTAGTTAAACACGGGACTGTGGAGCTGATATATAATCAAAATAAGAAGTACAACGTCGTATTTTGTAAAAGTCAGGATTCAATTCGAATCGTCTTTCGATTAGTTCAGAGGTAGATCGTTCTTTCTTAGCCATTTTGATACCCCTTAGTAAGTAGCACGCTTTCACGATAAACGTCAATCCCTTAACGCTCACAAGAATTTCCCCAAGACTCTTTCACCACGTACCTGCTATTTACCCGAGACAGACACTTCCCACCTTCTGCCCCATTCCCCTCCCACCAGCTACGGTTTCATCGTCCTGAGGGAGCCAGATAATCCAGGATTTTCTACTGAAAGCGTTCCATTCGTTGCTTGAGGTTCAAATTGTCTGAAACCATCTGATATAGGAGATTGACCTGAACCAATTAAGAGATGCATACAAAAATTGATCTGTTTCCTGATGAACAGAGAAACAGCAATAATTCAAACGTGAATAATATGGAGGCAATTAAATACGTTTGTAAATACGTCAGGTTTGAAGTCATGTGCAGCTATTGAATTGGAAACGAATTTTGCATTCATGATCAAACAACTCAAAGCCCTGGCATCAGTTACATAGTTTGATCGCTTTTAATGGGGCTACAATGTTTGTGACATATTTACAGCTTGGAAAGCGGATTTATTGAGAAAGTGGTTTAAAAATTTTCTGGTCAATATTTGGTATCTTTGAAATGAGACTTTTTAATTTAAAAAATTTCAAGCAACTAAGTTTGGACAAATAAAAAGGAAAAAGATCACAAGAAAAGAGGAAAGAAAATAGAAGACAACCCCTTCCTCCCTTTCTTCTGTTTTTTTACATGGAAAATCATGCAACCAAATCGTGACTTATTTAAAGTCTAAAAATTAAAATTTAAAAGCCAACATTTGGTGTCCATCCGACACTATTTTTAAGGAGATTTTTAAGAAACAAATTTGAAAGAGAAAATATAAAGACAAATAAAAAAGTAGAAATAAAAAATAAAAATTACCACAACCATTAGAAATTGATTTGTTGAAACTTTATTGCTTGAAGTTTTCAAATTTATTGAGACTTTTTAATATTGTATTATTCTGAACCGCGGATATTCATCGTTAATTTTAAAAAATAGGACAGAGCATTAAAAAATATATTTTAATTGATCTGATTTCCATGAATTTTTCAATAGACATTAGAGATTTAATTGTTTGAACAAAAATATCCATTGAAATTTCATACAAAATTTAGGAGAACATTTCTACAGAAAAATTTGTTTTCTTACTTAAAATTTTACTGATGTACATTTTCATGAATATACATTGTAGAAAAATTTAAGGTCTGCTTGAAAATTCTCAAAATTTTCAGAACAAATCATGAATATAACATTGTAGAAAAATTTAAGGTCTGCTTGAAAATTCTCAAAATCTGTTAAAATAGGGATAGCAGAGTTTTTCTGCTACACGGAAAAAATAAGTACTTGAAAATTTACTTGACTGTGCTAGACTCTAGAATATGCCACAAATTAAAAATTTCGTGTAACGTTTATTAAAAGATTCAAGACAGCCCTGGAAATAATGAAGAAAGTTCGAGACTGAGTCTCTGACTTTCGAAATACTTTCGAGAGTCAAGGACTCAATCCCGTACTGTCATGAACCTTCTAATGAACTTTATACGAAATTTTCAGAAATTTGTGGCCTATCCTAGAGTCTAGCACAGTCAAGTAAATTTTAAAGTACTTATTTTTTCCATGTATATTTACAGAAATTTTCTGTAGAATTAACAGAAATATCTGTTAGATTAATATAATTCTAATTTTTCTTTAAATTCTTCTATTTTTCTTTTTTTTCTTAAATTTTTAAGAAAAATTAGAATTTCATTAATTTAAAGGATATTTCTGTTAATTCTACATAAACATCTATTAAATTTACTGACCATCTGTAAGTTTAACAAAAATTTCTGTAATTTTAACCAAAAAATCTGCTGTCTCTATTTTAACAGTTGATGCAATTAATTTTATAGATTTTTTTCCCCGTATAACTGAAAGTTTTTCCAAGCAAAATTTTGGGCAAAAAAAGTGTTACATTTTTTTTTAAATTCTAAAAGAGCCTTTATGGAAGATGAATTCGGAAAAAAAATTTTTCTTATGATGTTGACCGTGAGTGTAGAAATTCGATATATTTTAGTGTATTTTTTATAGTGAAACAGATGAGAGTTTTGAAAAAAAAACATTCGATACCTATATTTTTGAGATTCTGACACCATTCTAGATTGCGAAAAAGTTATTTCAATTTAGTTACAAAAGGGACCTCCTCATTAAACTAAATTTCCCAGACTCAGATGAATGGTAAATTGAATAATAATTATTAATTATAATAATATAATAATTATAATAAAGTATATATTTTATATAATGTAATTGATTGAACGATTATTCAATATTTAAAATTTTATTTTATGAGAAAGGAAATACAGAAACGAGTGACTTCTAATCGAGTGAAAAAGAGATTTTTATCATATAGACACTAATTGTTAAAGACACCTTCGTGTCTTAATGGCTGAGATCGGCTAAAACATGATGAAGAGTTTCTGTCAGAAGATACTGAGCTAGAGATAAATTAGATTGATAAAACGTAAAAAAGAGCAGAAAAAAGAAAAAGAATGGATGATCTTTTTTTACCCTGCTAAAATCGAGTACAAAGATAAACGAATTTACAAAAAGTCTCACGTAAAATATAATGCAAAAATTGAGAAGCATGGTTATCCAAATTTTTTCGTAAAGTACCAAAAGTTCAAAGCTTTTAAAACGCATGTTTTTATTTTAAAACTTATAAACATATTAAATCGGAAGGTTTGAAATGAAATTAAAATCTAAGCGAAAAAATAAAATCAAACAAGAAACAAACAAATGCTTCGAAAAAATTATTCTTGACGAACGATAATTAAAATGCAGGAAATTAATATAATTTGAAATTTAAATGATTCAAGAAAAATGAGTGTTAAAAACAACGGAATATAACCCTTAAATAAAATTTAAGAAATATCATTTTTTGGTCAACTTAGACCTGTCAACTTATTTAAAATAAATATTGCATCGATTAAAGTATTTGAGTTGTTATTTTTGAAGGAGATTTAATTTAGGTATATTTAAAAATCCCTTGCACGCTTCAACAGTTATTAGATTTTTTTAAACACAAATAAGCAAAACCGTCTTGCATGAGCAAGAACTATGGTATAAATTATTCTCAGCACTTGTAGATTAATAATACGAGCAAAACATTGCTTATGTTTTGCATGGAATAAGCGTACGGGCGTGATCAAATTTCTCTCTACAGTTAGCAATGCATATTTAACGTCTTTTTGCTGAATCGAGAAAATACCAATTTTCACTGAAAGTTCACTGAAAGCACGTGGAACTTTCTTTTTGATTATTTTTCTGTTGGCATTTCACAAACATATAAGGCCAAAAAAATCGATTGGGCCGTTTTTAATTTGTCAATTTTATTTTTGGTGTCAAAGTGTTCCTTGTTTTGCAATATTCTAAAGTTACATTAAATAACAATTATTTAACATTAAAAAACTGAGTAAACAGCAGTCAAACATATTGAACCAATTTTTATTAAAATTGGATGGTGTAGGTGCAACATCATGTTCTAAATTCAATTTTAATGATTTTTCAACATTTTTACAGTTAAAATGAGTTATTTTTATCAATAAAGTGTCACACAAATTTCAATAAGATTATTAATCACAAAATGGATTACCGAAAAGAACAGACAAGTTCATAAAATATTCATTTTGACGAAAGCGGAATATTCATCTTCCAATGTAGGTATGTATCTATAGAATATCGATTTTGTCCTTGATTTGCATCGAATTGGGAACTTTTCCATTACTTAACTCCCCTTGACTTTCCTGTCTTAGGAGACAATTTAATGTTGTTTCTACACAATTTTCAGCTATTTCATTAATTCAATCGATTGCTAATAATTTTCAGCTCTAATAAGCTTCGCACTCGAAAAGAGAAGCACAAAATAAATTTAAAAACTAAATAGATAAAAAAAC
The DNA here is from genome assembly GCA_037177015.1 of Euceroptres primus. NCBI lineage: Eukaryota > Metazoa > Arthropoda > Insecta > Hymenoptera > Figitidae > Euceroptres > Euceroptres primus. Next base: position 6,495 of record JBAGKK010314874.1, read on the forward strand.
TTTCTTGATTTTAATTAGTCTAAAAATTATCACTAAATTAATTTTCGAAAAAAAATTTTATTTCATCTTTAAACAATGTATATTATTATGTTTGAGCATACTTTTTAGTATGGAATTTTAGAATTTTGGAATCAGTAATTTTGGAATGTGGAAATTAAAAATGATCACTAAAGGATTTCTGAAATAACTAATTCCCTGGCTAACGGTATTTAATGAATTTACTAACAATTAGTTTATAATTGAAATGCCTCTATGAATTTTTTTCCCTGTCATTCGGATTGTACTGATTCTAATTATTTCTAATAAAATGTGACAACAAATTTGGATGATCTGATATCAATAATATCTGTGAATACGCATATAATACGTAATATCTGATATCTGTGTATTCGCAGATGTTGCAGAAAATTTTCAATTAAAAAAATGCGTACATAAGTTACTAAAAAACAAGAAGTAATATCTTTTGTTTACAGTTAATTTGTGAGATTCAATATGTCTTGGCTTTACATTTTCGAATCTCAATAAAATATAAAGACTATTCTTGAATTTTATACTAAAATGTCGTTCACAGTATAACAGCTCGGAATGATTTACGAGCACCATTCGAATCATAAATTTGGTTTACTTTCCCAAGCAGCTGTTGCGCAAGGCTCCTATATTTACTCTGCAAATTTCTCTAAAGCTATATTTTCATAAATCTGAACATAAATACTTTTTCATAATTCATAAAAAAATTAATTACTTTACTTATTTTCTCATCGTCTTACCTGAACGCCTTTTAAATCATATTCCCTGTGATTTTTCTTTTTTTAAAAATTACAAATTTTTTTCCTTTACAGTTAAAAAACTCTTCCCACTTCGTGAATGAAAGTGAAAGAAGTAATTTTTGGGGTCTCATAATTTTTACATTCTCATTTATTTGCTATTTTAGAAAATAAAGAATTTAGAAATAAAATTTTAAAAATAGAAATCACCTTCAACAAAGATTTTTTAAGTAAGTTATTCTTTACGAAATTTTTTTTCTGATTATGAGAAAATATTCGACTATAAAATTTTCGATTATGAGAAAATTTTCGACTTATGAGGAAATATTCAGTTGAAAAAAATTGGTTATAAGTAGGATTTTATTCATTTTTAATTATATTTAATTTACCGAAATTTGGCAGATATTAGTAGGGGTTTAGATACTTTTCTCGATGATTATACGGCATGGTGAACGTCTCTTTAAAAAAACAACGCGCGCGACTCAGTGTCAGAGGAGCCACTGAGGCATTGCACCTCCATAACACTACTATCCTGGAGAGGATCAACCCCTCTCTCAACTCGGAATAGTGAAGGATCGTACATTGCTACCGCGCAGCTCTTATTTTACAGCTAACAAAACGTGAAAGTCAGATTTACTGAACAGATTTTTTTACCTTTTAATGCACTTTTACACTCATCATATGAGAAGATTTCAGATTTTTGAAATTCGCTAATTGGCGGATTTTTATGAAATGTTTTCCAAATATTCAGAATTGTGGAAAATGTCACGGACAGGTACAAAAGAGAAAAATAACAATGTTTTCTTACGATTGCAAAATGTTCAATGCAAATGGGAAATTTTCACAAAGGTTTCTCTCATTCAAAATCATTTTTCAGACGATAGTTTTCAAAAATAAATAATTAAAGGGAAATATTCGTTGGTTTTGTAGAGAGGAAAGTATTAAACTTTATTAAAGTTTTTGCATAACCGTCCTTATAATGAAAATATAAATATCTGGAGAACCTATTGTGCTCACTTAGTTTGTTTCGTTTTCATTAAGTGAATAAAGGAATTTGCAAGTTGAATAGGTACCAAGAGTACAGTCAAGGGCTTTTAACTCAGGCAAAAAGCTTTTGTTCTTGCAAGTTTCATTCCTTTGACTACAAGTTTTAATAAGACTTACATATTTTTGCATTATTAGATTATTAAAAAATATTTTCTACAATTTATTATAATAAATAAAGTTTCTCAACTTTTGTTCGTTTTTGCTTCCTCGCAGGGGGGTCTTTGATAATGGTGACAATATTGAAGATTTTTAAATTCATTTAATTAGATTTTTAATACAACTTTTTCCATTAAGAAATGTCTAATATAATGTACTAAACAATTTTTCAGATGTATGTGAGTAGGGTAGCGCAAAAAAGCATTATTTTCGAATTTTGACCCGGCTGAAGTCCTAAATTGTTAAACTCCGAAAATGAGGGAATAGGTATTTTCGTAGAAAATGTTGATGTACGTTTTTTTTTTTTTTTTTTTTTGAAATCAGATATTTACCCGTGCCTTAAAGGCATTGAAGTTTCCCATAAGAATAACATAGCGAAGAAACACATTTTTAGAAAATTCGTTTTAAAATATGAAAATGTATGTCAGAATAGGATTTAATTTTTTTCCTCTTAATAACTCTTCAAGCAATACGAATCCATCATTGTTTTTTTTATTTTAACCCCTTTAAACCCCTTTTATGGTGCCACAAAAACAATCCCCATAACAGGGCAATTATACTTTAATGGTATATTGATATTAATTATCACTTCTTTTTAATTTTTTTTTCATAAACACTCATCAGTGGATAAAAGACAAGATTTTATTAATTTTTAAAGTAATTTGTGATTGTTTAAACAAATTTTATTATACATCAACAATTTCTACGAAATTTGTTTAAATAATTTTTTTCAAAAATATTGTGAACTAATGTGTTTTTCTACTGCTGCGACCTAATTAATCAATTTTAAGAGTTGAACTATTTAATTCAGTTCTTTCTTAATTGTTTCAACAATTTATGATTGTTAAATGTAACATTTCATTGAAATAAGGTGGAAATTTAGAGTTTTTTTGCGAATTTTTCCATATGTTTAGTTACTTTCTTTTGCTCTTTTTTTAACTCACTGAAAATTATTTATTTAAGAACTTCTTATAACAGAATGTCGAGAATAAAGTAACCAAAAAAAAAAGAGGAAAGAAATGAAGGAAATCAAGCAAATTACTTCCTTTTCTTCTTTCGTTTTTAAAAAATATTTTTGACAACCATTTTAACTACCTCGCAACCAATTTTGTTCGTTTAAATAATTTTTTTTGTGTATTATCGTTAATTAAGCAACACAAAAAGATGACAGAAAAAAAGGAGGGGATTTTGCTTGGTTGCCTTCTAATTCCTTTCGTCTTTTTTTTGCTTTGCTTAATTACCGATAATGCATAAAAACATTTAAATAAATAAACATTAATTAAACAATTTGCAATACGTTGAAAAAGGATAAAATTAAAAGAAAGCAACGAAAAATGTGCTAAAAACGATAAATTTTCACCTTTCTTCAGTTCGAAGTTACCTTTTAACAATTATAAATTGTTTAAACAATTAAAAAAAACTGAATTCAATTGTTCAACTCTTCAAATTGATTAATTATGTCGTAGCAGTAGAAAAAACACATTAGTTGACAATATTTTTGAAAAAAATATGAAGCAAATAAAATTTATAAAATTACCTAAAGAATGAATAAAATCTTGCATTTTATCCATTGGTGAGTTGTTATGAAAAAAATTAAGAAAAAGTGATAATTAATATAAATTTTTCGTCAATGTAACCTTGTTATGGGTTTTTCTTTTGTGATGGCCCAAAAATAACTTTTTATAGTGCCCCAAAAATTATTTTTGGGGCACTATAAAAGGTGTTCGAGGGGTTCAAATTAAAAAACAATGGTGAATTCTTATTCTCTAAAGAGTTATTAACAGATAAAAAAACTCATTCCTATGCTTAATTATACACAGCAGGATCAAAATTAGAAAATGATGTTTTTTTCGCCGCCCTAATTTGAATGTATTTATATTTAAAAAGATGAAACGTACGTGAAAAACACTTCGGACCCCTCCCTCCTCCGAAAAACCTTTCGTAATTAATTTGCACATAATTTCTCACTCTATATAAACATTTCATTAAAAATTGTTAAGTAAAACTATCCCTGGAAAATGAAAAGATTAACCTTTACATTCAAAATAACTTTTGAATGTAAAAAAAACCTATGTTCCCTTATTTTTAGAGCTTAATAATTTAAGACTTCAGTAAGATCAAAATAAGAAAAGGATTTTTTTTTCACCTCCCTAATTTGAGTGTATTTATATTTAAAAATATGAAATATACGTGAAAAACACTTCGGACCCCTTCCTCCTTCGAAAAACCTTTCGTAATTAATTTAAAGATACTTTCTCACTCCATATAAGCATATCATTAAAAATTGTAAAGTAATACTATTACTGGAAAATGAAAAAATTAAACTTTACCTTCAAAATAGCTTTTGAACGTATTTGAATGAATAATGAATATATGTATATGAAATTGAAAGGACATTCATGAAGGCAGAGATATTTAACTTTCTGCAAGAATAAAGCTCTGGAGTGAGTAATGGATTTAAAAAACTTGGATTCTTTTAGTTTTACTCATTATTCCCGGAAGCATTTAAATTTTTTCTTAACCTTTGAAGTGCCAGTGATTAAAAGCTCTTTCCGCTTAACTCAGAGGCCATTTTCGGAGTTTCTAGAAGCATATCATTGTTCGGATTAAATTTGCAGTTGCTCAGTATTTTAATATGCTTTTGGAAAATCCATCTTCATTAGGCATACTTAGGAGGATGACTGCCTCGAAAAGTCCACGGCGGTTTATCATTTCTGCCCTGCATTTCGCGGAAGGGATTAGGCTTGTACGAAGCTCATATCCGGCATTTAGAACCTAATTAGTCAGTACTAAAGAAAATGAAGGTAAATGCATTTTCTGCTGGGTTTTTTGCTGTGCTAAGTATTTTTTAAATATATCATTGGTGTAAAATTTTACCTTTATTAACAAATTTTAAGAAAGTGCAAAATGAAAATTTTCAGTATTTCTTTGAATGTAAATTTGGATGATTTTACGGCTCGATTTCAGGAGGAAGTGAGTCGTTTAGAAACTTTGCTTTTAAACTGAGAGGTGTGATGGCTCTTCTCATGATGAGTGTGTAAAAACTTTGCACGCACTTTGGAAATTATGAGGCCGGAGAGACGCAAAAAAGTATAAGACCTGAGACCATGAATTGGCAATAATCTACTTTCGAGGAATAAAGATTAATATTACTTTTTTCATTCCTTCAGATGGTATATGAAAATTTACGAACGAAAAGATTGCCACGTGAACTTGAAAAATTTCTTGGAAATAATTTAACGTTAGGAGTCGATAGCTATTAATAAAATATTAAATATAAAAGTATGATATTATAATTTAACTATAATATAAAATTATATAAGTATAATATAATAGTATAATAGTATAATATAATATAAAATTATATAAATATAAATACAAAAATTTCAAAGAAATTACGAAATTCATAGAAAAAATAATAATAGACAAAGTTACTGACGAAAACATGAAATTTAAAGCCACGAAAATTAAAATTTTAACAAAGTCAAGATCGATGGCCTGCAGACTGAAAGGACTAATCCATTTACTCCAGTTATGAAATAATGCGTTTTCAAAATCCTGTGAATATTAATTTCGGTCCAGAATTTATCGATAAACTTTTCAATTTTTGTACTATACATAAAGTATAATAATTATTCAATATTGCCCATTATGGGTACTGTAAATAAATCATTATAATTTTTGATATCAAAAAGGTCCGAGTCATAATTTTTGTTGCATTCATCCTATTATTATTCTTTGAAATTAAATTTTTTGACGATAAACTCGATTAGGAATTAATTCCTGTCAATTAAATTAATTAAATTAATTTAAGTTAAGTTAATTAAATTCCTGAAATATGAAAGAGAATTAAATTGCGAAAATGTGACTTTTAATAAAGGTCAATATAAAATTCTCTTATGTATCCTGCATGTTATAAAAATATTTCAAGTGTAGGTATGTTTTAAAATGAGCAACGTGAATTTTTTACTGAAATGTGCAGATGAAAATAGCGAGTTTTTGCTAATGACAATAGATGCAAGAGTACCTGTTGTACATATTAAATTCAAGTTTTATCCACCTGCTGGCTGAGATAGTTAAAATGTGTAAACCTTGTTCACTGGAAGCATGTGTGTTTCATGTTACTAGAATTTAAGGAAGCGAATATAAATTGTCTCCTATGTTTCTAATTGTTACCACATCACTGCTTCCAGAATCGTACTTTTTTCCGGATAAGTGAAATGTTTCAAATGGTGTGATTTAATATTTTTTCATCACTTGTGGAGCATTTTTTTAAATTCTAGAAAAACGTACAATTGTTCCCTTACAAATATTTACAATAATGTACTTGCAAAATTAGAATATTCACCTTCTTATTAAGATTGCAATATACATTTAAAGACAAAAGATTTATTACAATTTCATTATAAGTGAAGAAATTGTTCATAATTGTTGAAAAAGTTTTTCTTTTAAGTGAAGTGATTTTAGAATTTGAAAAAATAATTTAAATATTAAATACTAAAATAATTTGACAAAATAAAAGAGTTTATTTTATTTTATTTGACTTGTCTTCATATTTCTGTACAGTAAATTTTTTTAAATTACATAATGTACTTGTTATGTTTAAAATTTATTTAGTGGTGCAGAAGATATTTTTAAATTTCTCTTCTTATTTTTCTAAACGTCTCAGTTGGATTGAAAAACTTGATCGACGTTCCATCGAAAATACTTCTTTGCTCTATGATCCATTCTGTGAGCTGTATGAAAAGATGAAAAGGTATTCAGTATTCAGTGTTCATGCTTAAGATTATATTTGATACGTGATACATTCCTTAAGTATTGGCCGACATTCAAAAAGTCTTGTATGGCTCCTTCAAGGAAGATATACCGAGTACATACATGTAAACTCTCTATCATCTACAAAACATAAAAGTGCTTCTTGTCAATAACGTTTTCATGAAAACTAAATAAAAACGATTCTAGAAATGAAATTTAAAATTAAGTTTATAAATTAAGTGAATTATTGAAATAGGTAAATTAAATAAATAAAGTTAGATAAATAAATATGTAGCGTAAATTGATTTGATTAAGTAATTAGTAATTAGTTAATTATACATGAATGGTATTTGAGAAAAGAAAATATTTTCGGAGGATAAGATCAAGGGACACGAGGTTCATTAAAGTCACAATCACTTTAGCAGGGATTGTGCTAACAAAGAATATGATTTTACAACTGATATAAGAACTTGATCTCTAAGCTTCCAGAAATTGAATACTAGAGAACCCTCGTTGATTAATGAATTATGAAACCTTCTCTTTTTAAAAAATATTCACCGGAAAATTAAAAAATTCCGTTCTTTCAAGTTTAAATGCATTTCCTCATATTAAATATTTAAATACCACTTAAATTAAATATTTAAATACCACTTAAATACCATCTGCTTAATAACCTACGCTCAGAAAAAATTGTTCAAATTAAAAAATTCGTTTGTTTGCCAATTTTGTTTCATTTAATTGAATCAAATATTTTTTTATTGAAATAAAAAAATTTTCAATTCAAAAAACGTTTTTTTTAAATTCAAAAATGTTTCATTGAATCCAAGAAATGTTTCTTTGAATCCAAGAAATGTTTCTTTGACAGTACACCTAAGCAATGATTTTTTTGATTCAAAGAAATTTTCTTTAAAACAAAGAAACTTGTATCTGGATGTTTCACTGATTTTCCTTTACTTTATTTTTGTATAAAAAATGTCCTTATATGAATAATTTGTTTTCTTTAATCTGAATCACTATTTTTAAATTCATGTTATTGAAAATATGGTTAGAAATATATAACATTGAAAAATTGTGTTTGAAATTCGAAATCCCTTAAAGTTTTTGGATTCATCTTAAAATCTGGCGATCAACTGCTTGTGAGGGAAAAAGCTTCTGCAATTCAGTAACCTTTTCTTTCTCATATATCAGATAAGGGAGGAGGAGATGAAAAAGAAAACTAAAAGGACCAAAACTTTCCATGTTTTCGTTGCCTTGTGTTGTTTGTAGCTAACATACTTCGATTTATCATTTGCACCTGGTTAAAGACTGCTACAATTCATAATTTTCGAAGTTTGTATTATTTCAATTTCAAACTACATGAAGATTAATAATTTTGTTCAAAATTATATTAACTTTACTGATTTCATTATATTTAACTTAATTTCATTAATTCACGTGTGTTTAAAAAAATTGATTAATTAGTAGAAATTTTCACTAAAGTAAATTAGTGGTTCACTATTCACTAATTCAGATTTAGAGAGGATCGAGGTGGAATGTATTCAGTAGATAAAAGTATTGATGGTGGGACAGTAATAGAGTCATAATCAAACTTTTTTAAGTTACTTAAAGTAGTTTTTCTCTTTTAATTCTTTAATTTTAAAATACCTCGAAAGCAGACATTGTTTAATGTCGTATGCAATTTTATGTTAAAAATAATGTTTAGAACATTATAAATAAAAGTGTTAAATTAAATTTCATGTTAAAAATAATGTTTAAAACATTATAAATAAAAGTGTAATTATAAAATAATTATCAGAAATCTAGATATAAATTACCTACAAACGGTGATGTGTCGACAGTTTCAGGAGCTTGAAAAGCTCCAAGTTATCGACGTTTATAAAGCAAAGACAGCAATATTACCGACAGTGGGTTCATGAGCTTTATGCTTTTGAAATTCTATGTTTAGTAACTACTCCGGAAATCCAGAAACTTGAAGGTAAGAACCTTAAATCACTTTTCTGAAAAGATGCAGTAAATACAGGCGACAAACTGCACTAAAAAACTCTGTTAATAAAAATCAAATTGATTCAACTTGAAGATACGAAGAAAAGTTTTTCCAATACGACCGGCAAATAGTTTACGTTGATGTTCGATTAGACGAGTTGATGAATTAAATAAGTGAAGACATTTTCGAAACCCGGAAAATGAAATCAAAGTAAACAACTTCCAAAATGACGTTTTCGAGCTTTATTTAACTTGTAAATTTTATTTCAACGTGCTTAAAGCAATGTGAATGTAATCACTTTTTAGAATGTTGAAAGTCTTTTAGTATGTACTTTGTATCCTTTGTACAATGTGTTGCAGAAGATATAAAATAAGAATTGACAAGAATTTTCCATAGCTTTTTTATAATAGTGTTTGTAAAGTAATCTTCTCACTTTATATGGAAATAATTTTAAGCATAAAATAGATTTGAAAATTTAATTTTTGATTATAGACGAAAAAACCCTCTTACTTTGAATCAAATTTCACTAATTTTTCAGTGATTTAATTATAGCCATGGGAATTAGTAAAATTTCATAGAAAATCAGTGGATTTTCAATTGAATTTTTAATAAATAAATACACCAAATTTTATTTTTTCTTTGAATTGACATGCTCTTATTTTGAATCAGTCAAATTTCACTAATTTTTCAGTGACTCAATTCTAGCTATGGTAATCAGTAAAATTTCACTGTTTGAGACCAAAGTAAGAGAGCATATCAATTCAAAGAAAAACTAAAATTTTGGTGTATTGATTTAATTTCACTGAATTTAAATCCACTGAAATTTCACTGAAAATCACTGAAATTTCAATGGATTTCAATGAATTTCATTGAAATTAAATAGAAAATTTCTGAAATTTCAGTGGATTTGCACTTATTTTCAATGAAATTTTACTAATTCCCATGTCGAGAATTGAGTCACTGAGAAATTGGTGAAATTTGACTGATTCAAAGTAAGAGAGCATATCGATTTAAAGAAAAAACTAAAATTTTGGTGCATTTATTTATCAAAAGTGACCTAATTCAGTTATAGAGTGACATTTTATGCAGTATTTGGATTGTATAATCTGGCTTGTCATTTCGAGCAAAAATATGTGTACCTTGGGCATGAATGTGGCAAATAGAGCTTAAGATAGGTGTAGGAGTTTACGTGATGATACCGTCGCCACGATATCGAATCGGATGGTGTAATGGTGCAGCATATTTTATATTGCTCAAGTTGGAAACCCTCTTAGTAGAACTAAAACGCAGAGCACCTGCGTTTTGAAGATGCAATGATATCCATAGGGAGCACCCCTGTGGATATGGTTATACCATACCATAAACAGGCCGATTGACATTTTCACCTTTGAACATTCCAGCTTTAAAGTAAACATCAATTTTTATTATTACCAATAGCCTCCAATTAATATTTGAAAATTTAATTGATTTTAATGAAATATACTTTTTGCTTTGAATTTTATTTTTAGTTTAGAATTTTATTTTTTGTTTGTAATTTTCTTTTATAGGAGTCATGTTTAATAATTTCCCTTTGATGAAGTATTTTACGAGCTTTCACTTGACTGTATTTTCGTCTCGTCGTCGGCCATGTCATGTTTGATATGAGCAAACTTTGGAACGAAGTTACACATAAGAACACCTTCAAGGTTCTTATTTCAACAATTAATTCTGTTGAGGTACGTCCCATTATGTTAAAAAAATTACAGGATTAAAAAACATTGTTAGATGTTTATTTTTTAGGATTAATTTTAAAAAGAAGAAATAAATACAGATAATAAATTGAACAAGAAATTTCTAAGTAATTCGACAAATTTAAGGAATTGAGAACTTATTTTATAAATTAGAAATGCTACACTTTACTCTAAGAACATACATTTTTATGATAAGCATTTAGCTATATTAGGGAGACTTAAATATTTACTTGAAATTCTGGATAAACGTAATGCATTTCATGCAAGCTCAAGGTTATCCTGTAATAAAACAGATAAAACGGTTTTTTATGGAAAGTGAAGTCAACTGATAGCATGTAATCTTCTAAAGTCGTTATCGATTTTGAGAACTCATTTTTCAATTTTATTTTACAGAAAAAGTGGTGCATGATAAAACAAGAAATGACCGAAAATTACAAATTTTCACAGAAAATCCGAAGGTATAACAGCAGAATGATCCAATAATGACTTATAATCTTTTGTTTTAAAATTTTGATACCGAAAACGGTATTAAAATTAATTAACCAAAGATTATTAATTTGTTAGATTATTCTGCTGCAGATTAAAGTTATACTTTCCGATTTTCTGTGTTCTTGCAGGAAATTAATATTACAAATAAGGTAGATGTCCCAGTAATCGTACCGGTCCCAGTAATCGTGCAATTGGCACATAACCTAAAGAAATGATTATAAAAGATCTTTAAAAATAATATTTAGTATCATAAAATAATGAGCTTTAGCACTATTTATTATCAAAATCAATAACAATCAATTATAAATGCTTTAAAAATAATATTGACAGCGAAACGATTACTGGGAGTAAGGTCACGATTACTGGGACGTTTACCTTATAAACAGGTGTTAATAACGAAATCTTAACACACATATATAATTATTAACGAAAATAAGTAAACGAAAATTATGAAATTTTTACATGCTTTTCACAATTAATTTTTTTACTTAATTTATATCAAATATTTTAAATTTTGTATACAATATAATCTTTCTTAATTCTGCATCAAGAGAAGATAAAGTACCTGCTATGAAAATTACTCAGAGTACTTTGCAGTGTCTTGTGTATATATGCGTCCGGTGACATTAATCACTGTCAAATTTGAAATTAGGATACTAGTCTTTAAATAATTTGAAAGTTTGCGAGAATTATGCGGACATTCTGTTATTATGTTGATGTTTCAAGATATTAGTGTTGTGCTGCGAACCCGAAAATTCACGAAGATTCATTATTTTTTACATTTTTTTTAAAAGCACCAACGCAATCTCTCAGGTATTAACTGATTCAAAATTTAAACTGAAAAATTTTAAAAGTGGAATTCATGGAAAATGGAACTATCAAAGTGAATACCTGCACCAGTTAAATAAGTGATATTCGAAATAAAGAATAACTCTGTTATTTCAGATCTCTTTTCGCTGTTATTTCAGACCTCTTTTCGCAGAAAGAAATGAAATAATTTATTTGAACTGAAATACTACTTTTTGTGTGTCAATGCACGTATCTCTTTTTGTATAGTAAATTCTTAAGTTATAATCTCTATATGCATAAACATGTTTCTATGAATCCAGATTTTAACTGATTGTTCAATATTCATTGGAGATAAGGAAAAGCTGGGCTGAAAAGTTCCCTAGTGGATGCCGAAATTTCTACCAGAAAAAATAAATTGAAACGAAAAATGGAGGAATGCTCGGAATTTCGGGTATAACCAATTCTCAGAAAGAGAATATTATTTCAAATTTCAGAGTCTAGCAAATTTGGCTTGGTGTTAGAGTTAGTAGAGAGTTATAAACCATATTAGTGACCTCTCTAATGCTTTCAGAATGTAGGAACAACCTAACTTTCTCACTACCGAAATGGGATATTGCTCAGAAGTATTAATATGTAAAAGTTTAACATAAGGTTTAAACATTTAAAGTAAATATGAATTTCATCTGTCAAATTTTCTTCATGTGTTAAACAACGTTAGCAAAAACTGTAAATAAATAAGAAAGGACACTGAGAACCCAAAAATATTAAATTTTCATTCTCACCTACAAAAACATGAGTATCTGAGAAACTAAAACTCGACAACTAGACCCTTTTCTCGCGGACATTCATATATACAAGGGAACGTATTGTTAGATAATTACTAACAAAATAATTATTGTATTTATATATTACATCAGCACAGAAAAAACGAAGGATAAAATTTGCCTCGATTTCAAAGTAAAAATTACCTGCAACAAACATTAACTTCACAGAATAAATTTTACCCAAAAATCGGTTAAATTTTCTTTTGTTTTTCCATTACAACACATGTATTTTGAAAGACGTGAAGTTGTCAGAATAAAAATTTATCTCTTTAAAAAATTACTTGCAACAATTTTCATCCTTAGTTTTTTCTGTAAGTAATGAACGTATTGAGAAAAATTTGATAAATTTGTAGTCAGAGATTTTATTAATTTACGTTTAACATTGGAGTTTGCTTTTGCGAATAAAGTCCAGCAGGTGGTGAAAATTATAGAAGCAATTAGGTGCTTAACATTACAAGGCACACCATTCTCTAAATTCTGAACCTTATTAATTTATCACGCTCCTTTATGCATGCAGAATCATAATATACTGCGAGCTTCTGTTTGTCGGTTCGCAGATAACAGGGAAAAGAGAACAAAGACAAAAACGACGAGCAAGGGAAAATTAATTAATATATTCATCATTGTCAAAGAAGGAAACAAATCTGAGGATTTTTACTTCAAAGTAGTGAAAACTTTGTCATTTTAAAAATTTTAAATAAGAAGACTCCTTATAATCAAGATCGTAATATTCATCAAGATCAATAAAAATAAAAATTCATATATATAT
>JBAGKK010315095.1:0-19800 GCA_037177015.1 Euceroptres primus
TATGGAATTTCACTAATAAAACTGCAAACTTTATTTAAGTATCAAATTAAATAACACATAAATGACCAAAAAATTAACCAGCAGGTTATCCCTTTATCAAGTTTATAAATATTCTAAAATTAGGTTGGTGACCATCATTTGGAACAATAATCACCCAGTAAATAATAAATAGAAACTTTTCTATAAATAAGGGCCAATGGAAATTTTTTGCCTTAGGCTTGTTAATAATCGATGAATGGAATTTTGTCGTCATAACGTAGAAAAGGCCACGAAGGAGGACATGGTCGGTTTCTGCATTCCACAAGACGAAGGCCCCGATGTTCTTGAAGCGTTTCGCGGTGAACCAAACATTCGCGGTATGCCCTCAACGCAGCGGAATTTCCAGCATGAAGTCGTTTCGCTTTCCAGGACCACTTATAATTAATGGTCGTAGTTTATAACTGCCTTACGGCTATTGTGAGGCGGTGCCGAAATAACTATGTAAACTTTTTGGGGGTTCTTCCAACTTTGAATCGATCAAATCTGCGAAAAAAAAGAACAATTCGTCATTACTGTATTTTTATCTTTTGAAGAGAGAATCTGCATATGTCAAAAATTGGTGAAATAGTTAGTTATTCAATCTTGTTCTGAAAAAGCATTTCCAAACAATTTAAATGAAACAATAAGTACTTGGAACTACAAAACAAGTGTTATTTTAACGAATGATTACGTATTAAGCTCTTGAAAAAAAAATCTTATAAAAGGCATGTAAATTCTCGATTATTCATTTCATAAGAATTTGATACATTATTATATTATTACAGTATCAGTCACGAGAATCAGACCGCTTCACTCGCATCTCACCGGAAAGAAATTCTTGTCTTTTACATTTCTTAACTCGGGTAGGAAACACGACTGTAACTTTTGACAAAAAGCATTGAAAAGATTAACAAATTTCGCGTCGAAAGAGCCATATGTGAATAACTTTGGAATATTCTTAGTCAAAATACAGTTCAAGAAAACTAGAAGGAAATAATGTGCTAGGTGACAAATTTTCTACCCTTTTTCAATTCCTGGAAAAATGTAGAAAAGATTTAGGAAAATTTTGAAAAAATTTATAGCGGTACTTTAAAGTATAAGCTTTATTTCTCGCTATGACTTCAAAATCTAATTAAATTAAATAATTATTTATTAAAATCAGATATTAATAATTAATTGTAATTTAATTAAATTTTGAAGTTACAGCGAGGCGCCCCTTGTTCCTAAAATTTTTTTATGTACAAGACGAGCCTGCTTCAAGTTCTATACATGCGACGATTAGGTCTGCTCGCATTCACTACGTGTTCATGGAGTCTCGCGAAAATAAAAATATGATGGCACATTTGTATTTATTACTAGATGATTAGTAAAGATAGCTGGAGTTTCTAGGTTTCATTTTGAAGCTTATACTTTAAAGTACCGCTAAGAATTTTTTCAAAATTCTCCTAAATCTTTTTTACATTTTTCCAGGAATTGAAAAAAGGGGTCGAAAATTTGTCACCTAGCACATTATTTCCTTCTAGTTTTCTTAAATTCTATCTTGACTAAGAATACTCCAAAGTAACTTGACTAAGAATAGGTACTCCAAATATATGGCTCTTTCTACGCGAAATTTCTTAATCTTTTCAATGATTTTTCCCAAAAGTTACAGTCGCGTTTCCTTCTCGAGTTATTAAAAATAAAAGACAAGAATTCGTTTCCGATGAGATGCGAGTGAAAGTCGTCTGATACCCATGATATTGCTAAATAAATATGTCTTTATATATACGTTTTTACAAGGTGGAAGTAGTCATAGAAAGATGTTTTTACTGAATTTTCTACAATCATTAGAATTTCCCAGACTAGGTGCGGTTCTAAATCAAGGGCCGATCCAGAATTTTTTCGGGGGGGGGGGCGATTTCATGGGGAAGAGAGAGAAAGAGAGAGAGAGAACATAAAAAATATATATCTGCTTCTGTTTTTCCTCTTATAATTGATGGTTTCGGGAGGGGGCGGTCGACCCAATCGCCCCACGCTGGATTCGCCCCTGTTTTAAATCCTGGCATATTTTAGTCTTATATGCATTTTTACAGATTATGCATTCCCCTGCAGCTATTATACATTCGTCAAGTCATACTTTCGGAATCGAGTAAATAAAATAATCTTTTCACTGGGCTGTAAAAAGCTTTGAAAGCTTCCACCTTTCCTCTTTCTGAATAGCGCTCGGCTCGCTAAAGTTTTATCCGCTTTGCGAGGAAAACTGTGCAGTCGCGTATACACGACAGGGGCGGCGGCTCAGTCGACCTGCCAAAGGTACTTTGTCGTTTATCTCATAGAATATACTAACTTTGTGAATTTTTACTTGTTTATCTCCTTTCATATTCCCGATGAATGATATTCTTATGAAGTTGAC
Organism: Euceroptres primus; assembly: GCA_037177015.1. NCBI lineage: Eukaryota > Metazoa > Arthropoda > Insecta > Hymenoptera > Figitidae > Euceroptres > Euceroptres primus. The sequence goes on from JBAGKK010315095.1 coordinate 2,411, forward strand.
TCATTATTCACTTCAGTATCAAAAATCTTCGTGAACTTACTTACAGGATTTCACTTCGATACATATAGCAAAAAATGTCTCAAGTTTTACAGTAGAGAATCCTTAGCACTTTAGTAAAATAGATGGTAATAATATTAAATTTAATTACATATTTTACAACTTAATCACATCTCTGATTAACACTCTCTTAATTTACGTAATACTTTTTTTGTAAAGCGACTAACTACAGTTGGCAGAAACTCTCATTCACTGTAAAATTATCTTAAAGTATCTTACTCATCCTCGTAAAGATAATTTTTTGCTTAAGTATTTAGAATTTCCCTAAGGTATTACACAATCTGAAAGAATTCTTTATCCTGTAATTCTGGAGTTCTTCTTGAAAGCGAGGAAAGCTTGTTCTGACGATCGTAGTAAGACAACGATAACCCTAAACGTCGAATAGCTCCTCCTAGTCTCGACTCGAATTGAGAAGACAATCCTATTTTCGCGCTTATTTTGCACTCGCTTACTATACCTCCTCACCTCTTTCTGGTCCATTAAATATTTAACGCCGAGGAAGCTGTAAAAATCTTGCCCAGCAAAAGCTCGAGTCAGAAGGCCGCGTCGCGCATTCTAGCATTCTAACCATGCTGTGGAAAACCAAGAAACACGTAGAAACGCACGGTAAAAATTGTGAGAGGAATACCTTCGAGTCGCCAAGCGATAGCTTTGGGACCTCCGGGGTAATATAGACTCGTAATAAGGCTGTGAGGGCAATATTGCATTTATGGCGCAAGAATAAGCATTGATCCCGGGAAACGTGATGGTCGCGATAAACGGGATTTTCCTACAACAACGGTATACAGTTGCATACTGTTATATAGTACATACTGTTCAAATTTATTGTGCAAGTTAATTGACAGGAGTGACCTTCTTGAACAAAATTAACCCCTAAATCAGGAGAAAACTTTTCTTGTCAGACCTTCAGGTTGAAGTCGGTTTATTAAACTTTAAAACACATTTTTCAAGGTGAAAAATTCTCCAAAACAGAGATCGAGAACCAAATTCAATGTAGAATGTACAGGTTTTAGAAACGACGGATTTAAAAGTAGAGGTACATATAACCGAAAATTATTTTTTCCTTCAAGAAACGTTCACTAGGTAAATTCTTTGATATATAAAATACAAAAAGGATTTTCAAAATCAATTTCCATAATAAGTTTCCATAAATTTTATTTATATTTTAGGAGTAAGCGAACAAAATATGATAAATCCACAATCCATATTCTGAAAAACTTGAGATATAATTAAAAGTGTAGCCACCCATTAATCATGAAAAGTCTCCAAGCTTAGTGGTACCCCGATCCGGTAAACTATAAGGTTTTCATAAGCGTTTGAATAACGAAGTGGCAAGAAAACATACCATCGGCCGTTCTTAATCTCAAGCACAATTTTATTTAATACTATCCGCTTATACAAGAATTTGTTTCTTACAAAAAATTATCTTTTTACTTTATTAAACAATTTGAGGCTTTAGAATCCGTTTTACGTTATTCCCGTTTTGTAAATATTGCATACTTGTCATAACTTTAATAATCTGTAGAAATACCATAATCCCCCAGGCATTTCTTCCGATGTTTATTACAAAAAAAAGTTTACACTGAGATATTAAAGAAATTGTCATTTACTGTAATTTCATGCTAGTCAGTTCCTAATTGAAATATCAGAGTTGACACAATTTATAAAAATAATTTGATTCATACGGATAAAGATTTTAGTCAGTTGATATATTTTAATTTTAAATTATCTAGGTATTTTAATTTTTTTATTATATTCATAGCCTTCGTACTTGCCGTTAACACCTTAGGGAGTTGTTTCTTTCTCAACAAAACCCAATAAATTCTATCTATCTATCAATCTATCTGATTCTTCTTTCGGCATTCCCCAAGAGAACGTAAACACTACAGAACTAAGAAGCGACTATGCCGAGTTGCCATGCCATTCTTTTACGTAAACTGGTTACCCGCTAAATTGAAATCTCTTACGTAAATCATGTTGGAGAAATGGCTTCCAGAGGTTTCTCGCTTGTACTTAGCCGCATTGCGCGATACTGGCCTGTTCTATGCATCCCTTCACAACTCTGTAAGTCTTTGATTTAGATTTACTGCAAACATTTGCGATGTACTGTATAAAATTAATTTATACATTCTCATCATATGGGAGTTTAAAAATAAACCACCACTGATTTTCATCAAATCTCTACGCTTTAAGACCCCCTAAAACCGAAAAAGTTTTATGCGATCCTGTCTATCACTCTCAGCCATAGCTAGATTTTTTCCGTGTACCAATCAAAACACTTGTTTAATAGTAAATTTCGAAAGAATCGATGAAATGGAGGAAACTATTTTGAGTTGGAAGGAAAGTTTCTTTTCTACAGACAAAGAAAAATCGTGATCGGTGTATAGTTCATCTCTCAACCCAAGTTTTAAGCGATATATCGGATCGAAGACTAAACTCACTTCCTTTCGATCACTCGACGTTTCCGGTTCCTCGAAGTAGCTCGATTTCGCAGTTGTAACATAAATACGTAAAAGGACACCTTTCAGTGTGACGATCGTGACAGACTTTGGAACGAGTTACCCTGGAGAGAACTAATCTCTCACCTTCGCTTGCAACAACTCGCGTTTTTCAGGCGTTTAATCTTTCACACAGATGTACAGTTGATTGCCACTAAAGTCACTTATTTAATAAAGTTCTATTTTGAAATTATAGAGTGAAGTTCAGAATCGTATTTTTAATGAAATTACGAACAAATAAAACAGAAAAAAGAACCTTGAATGTTAAATAATAAAAAAGTTATCGCACACAATTTTGAACAAAAATGCTAATCTAACCTGCAACTATCGTGAAGTACGCTTCTCCAACTCTTTATTCGTTTTCCCCAAACAAGTGCAATAGATTAGATTAGATATATTGATAAGAGTGCGGAAAAACCTAATCCCCCTTTAGCACGTAGGCTTGCGCCCATTGTACTGTCCCTGATATTGTGTCCTGACTCTACCGTTATTCTCTTATCTTCTACCTTACCGAGTCAACCGAAAACCTGAGTACATGCATTTTCCCGTGGCCTCTAATATCGGTACATCGTGTAGAACCCCGAAATTCGGCTCTCCGCATTTTTTTCAACCCTCTAGTTTGGTTTTTCGACTGCAATTGAAAGTGCGAACAAGATCACCGTTCAAAAACACCTCCATCCCTAGATGTTATGCAGCCTTCAAAACCGGTTGAACACATTTTGACTTGGAGTTGCGGCTTCATCCAACTTTTTATTTGAAGTACTCGCATTTACCTGGACTTTCGTCCAGGGGAAGGAAAAACTGCAGAAAACCTTTCCCGAGTACAGCCGGTTTATCGACAGTTGAGTTTGAATGTAAACATTTGATATTATCGACTGTATAACACACACCATGGATCATGACACACACCCTTGGCGTCGAAACCTCCCGCTTGACATGTCTCCATCGTAGCGAAAAACTTTCGGTTATGAGCGAATCACAGAGGCAGACACCCATCTGAGTACTAACCGTACTCAGGGTTGCTTAACCTCCGTGATCGCCGAGCCAAGATATTCACCATCTGAATCATGTCATCAGAAACAAGTGCATTAACTTTTGTTAAATTTCTTTCACTTCCCTTTGCTTTTCAGAATATTCGCAGTGTCAGTTGATTAAACACAGGTTCAAGTATCATCCTACATTGAAAACCAAAAATCCTCTGTTTCTACTATCAGTTATAAAGACACTAAAAAACACGAATATCTCTACTATTGAATGTCTAACCAAAAATTGACTAAACTAATTATTTCATACATTCTATTTTTCTGCGTCAATCATTACTTTGAAATCCCTTCTAAAATTGTCATGAACTAAAGTTTCTTAATCTTTTCGGGACCAGTGGGACCTTTTGGTCCCAGTAAATTTTTTGTAGTTTTTTAAAAATATTTTTTTTATTTGTTCATATTAAATTATGAACAAATTATTTCTACATTCTCAGTAAATTTCCGATCTTGTAACGGTACTTACGAAGCAGAAACTATTTATTAGTTCTCGAAGCAAAAAAAAAAACAAATAAAAAAAATCAATTTTCTAAAGTTTATTTTTTTACTTCTTTAGTGCTTGAAATAGTTAATAAACGCAAAAATAGTACATTATTCGCCAAGTTTAAACGCGAATTTTGGTGAGAGCGTAGTTTAAATCACGAGGTGAAGCCGAGGGATTTAATCGCTCGAGCCAAAATTTTCGTTTGGACATGGCAAATACAGTGCTTTTCGTCATGAGATCGAGAAAAAGCCAAATGAAAATGTCGAAATGACGAAAAATAGCTTTTCTCCACATCAAAAAAGTCAGACCTGAAAAGACTAAAAGGAATCGCCTAGCCAAAAAGTACATATATCACTAATCCCTTCCATACAAGTTATTCTCTCTTTTTTGAATAATTTTTCTATTAGATTGTCCACTTTAGAAGAGTTGTTTGAACGAAACGTGAGGCCAAAAAGTAAAAGCCTCTAATACTGTTTTTCTGATTAAAATTAGGATATTGTACTGATTAGATATTTTAGTTTTTCTGTTTCAATATTGCCTTGAAGTGTAATTTCTATTCTTACATAGTACTTTATTTAATCATTGCTTTACTTGTTGCCTGATAAAAACGGTTTATACTTCTGATTTTTAATTAATTTTATATTTATTTATATTTTATATATTTTTATGCCTCAAAATTATTTCAAAATCATTTTTGTTCTTTAGAAGCTCCTTTTTGGGGAATTGTTTGACAAAAACCCATTAATATTACTGAATGTCTGTCAAAAATTGACGAAACTACTTATTTTATACATTCTCTTTCTTTGTGTCAATTATTACTTTGAAATCCCTACTAATTGTTAGGAACTAAACTTTCTTAAAAGGAATTGCCTGACCAAAAACTGCATATATCACTGATTCCTTCAACTCATAATTTTTTCTGTCTCTTTTATTATTTTTGGAGTAATTCCTGCTCAACACAAGTTCTTTCTCCTTTGTAAATGATTTTTCTATTAGGGATCGTACACAAAATACGTGATACTTTTTTCAGCCATTCTCACAACCCTCCCTCCCCATTATGATAGGCCGTGATATTCGTCAAACCCCTCCTTGAAAAATACATGATAATCTGTCAAACCCTCACTCCAAACCCTAACGCACTCAAAATTAAAAAATGAATCAGAGAATTGCGTTTGGTCTTATATTAGAACCACATGTAGCAGGAAAAATATTTGAAATATTTTTGAAAATTTCATAAATAAAGTAAAAGATCAATTTATAGAAAGAAGACATTTTTTAAGAAGACAGTATCACGTGATAGAGGACTTAGACCTCCTATCCTTCCTACCGTGATTAGTCATGATATTTTTCTGAACACCCACCCACCCCCAAGAGTATCACGTATTTTGTGGACGATCCCTTAGTTTACCTACTTAAAAGACTTGTCTGACCAAAAAGTATCTCTAGTACTGCTTGAGTGATCAAAATTGTGTGAAAGAGAGATAAGGGGAGCATTTCTACTATTTTTACAGGATATTTATTTCTAAAGTATTTTTTACACTATATTCTAAGTACACAGTTTCATCAAAAGGTCCTAGTCTGAAGAGAAGTTGCTTCAAAAGCCTACGGTAAAGAGAGGCCCGAAATTAATCAAGTGAGTGCTCGCTGTTTGCAATCGCACCGTGTAATCGGATGTAAAATCACACACGTAGACGTTGTTGGAACGTTTGTGCCAAAATTCCAGACTGATTATGCGAGTACAGTGGCCTAGTGTCCTTATGTCCCTATGCAAGGAAGGCGGGACCTACAGGAAACGATGGCGGAGGGCATGTGAAGCACAGTGGCGCATGCGATTCACCCTTATACCCTGTGACGAAAAGAATGCCCCGGTATAGTATAACGTTCACCCCTCGTGCCAGTCTCAGGACTAGTCCGCACCGAGATTCCGGCGCGAAGTGTCGTTCCTCGTCGCGTGTGCCAAGTTCTAGATGGATGTCGCTGATTCGCGTCGTCCTCCTAGTACCAGCGGTTCTCCTCGCTATGCTACTCGTCCCGTCCCATGTGGAAGGTTAGTGACGTCGAACTCCGTGACACGTTAACAAGTTCCGCCACATGAAAATAAATAGAGTACTTATACAGCCAAAGGCATGCTCTATCATGTTGATGTGCGTGCTCCTGAGTATCATTCATCATCCTTCGTGATTAGTCGAAGCGCATTTGAACTGCGAGAGAAATTGTTTATCTAGCAAGCCAACTATTTTTTACTAGAGTTAAAAAAATTAGCTAGAGTTTATTTATTATCTTTTACAGTGTGGCCAAGTCCGTAGTTATCAAAGCGATACGTGAGAGGCAACACAAAATAAGGGTCGAAGACACATTTTGGCGAATTTCAGAAGAGGTAGAAAAGATTCTCGAAATTCTATTTTTTACTTTTAAAAAAGCAAAATAACTGGCTTTCGAGATTATTCTAGCTAAATTACGGCAAAAAAAGTTACCTAGTTCTGAGAAAATTAATGGAGAAAATTTGTTTTGCATTTGAGAAATACGTCGAGTCGCAGCCGACTTTGAACCTACTTGCTTTAGGCGGTGATAAAAATCGAATTTTGAATTTAAAATATGAACGAAAAAGTACTTTTGTATATATCTTATAGATGGTGGATAGGGGCAAAAGGAACTTGATTTAAAAAAGAAAACTGTAAAGAATTTTAGTGTTCTAATATTAAACAAAAACAAATTTTGAAAACAATATTTTACACAGGATGTGTATCTCAATTTATCAAATATTTTGACCTGATAATTTTTATTTTTGCTACAATGTCGTTTATGTCTTGTTACCCCTCACGTATCGATCATGAAAAATAAATACCGGAGAATTGGTCGAATAGATTCCACTTTTGATCATTTTCCTCAAAATGAAGTTTTCTAACGGTAATAATTTCCATTTAAAAATTGTTATAATTTATATTATTTTAGGTAATTATCTAAATTTATGCGTGTGTTTGCCTTCTAATGATATTTTTTTAAAACTGAATGGAAAACTGTAAGCAAGAAGAACGGGAAAAAACCGCAGAACTCCATTCAAGCTTTAATAAATGAAATATTGTGTTAATTTTCAATGTTACTATAATAATCTATTAAAATATTAAGGTGAAAATATAAAGCTTTGGATAGAAGTGTAATTGGTTTCAATCATATTTCAATAAAATACTTCAATGCAAGTCTTTCGGATATTCTATTCAGCAACTTTTACCGGTTTTGATATCCAAAAGGTGTTTTTATTTTCGTCGTTTAAATAATCTTCGTTTTACTGAATTCAAAGAGAGCTTTTGAAAAGATTTAAATTTAATCCTGTGTTTTTTATATTCTCTAATACACTAGTTATATTTAAGTTCTTATTTATCTCGGGGTGAAATGAAATGTTATTCCATCAATATCAAAAACAAACGTTGATATTAAATTAGACTTAAAAGATAAAAAGGTAGATTAAAAAAGTTTTAACCTTATTTGCTTATTTACCTTATTACTTTGAATCTTTATATTAAAGCTATGATATGAAATGAATATTAAAACGATGAACCCGGTATTACATATTTTTAAATTATTTATAAAAATGTTCAGGATTATAGATAACATTATCAGACGTTTTTCAACTTTTTTTTGCGACACGAACAAACGCATGTCATTTTAATAGGATTTTTCTCATAAATTACGAATCTGGTAATGAAAATACTGCAGCACGTCAAATTTTTGAGAAAAGCGGTGCCGAAATTTAAAAAAAAACACTTTTTTGGCATTTTTTGAAGCCGTGTAAAAAAATAATGTGACGCGATGGAATACTACAAGGCTATTAAGCAAAAACTGTGTCCCAAGAACGTAGTATGATGTAGCACAGGCTACATCTTCACCGGGGCGCACGCCAAGTTTGCTCCGCCGCTTCACAACGAGGCAATACATAGTTCCTCTGGACAAATTCGTCAACAGTTTATTCAGTTTTAATACGATTTGATTCGTTTTTTTAAATCGAAAGTATATAAAAGTATATAAAAACGAAACAATCACTCTAAAAAATATTGATCTATTTGTTATGAATAAATTAATTAATGACAGTTTGCTTTTCTGAATGTGTACATTTCGTCACCATTTTTCTTTCAAAAACTTGACGTGCTGGAGTATTTTTGTTTCGGGATTCGTAATCTACGTGAAAAATTCTATTGAAATAACATGCGTTTGTTCGTGTCACAAAATCAGTGTCGGACAGAGTAATTTGACGTTATTTTGTTATTTATGTTTCCGAGAAGAAAGTATACGTTATAAAAACAAAGCCAGCTCTTGTACGTTTTACTAATTAAAAGTACTGACATTTTTTTACCACTTTTTTCACTCAAATGCAGACAGATTGCTAATCCGGAAGAACGCCACAAAAACTGCTTTGTTAAACAAATAGTTCATCAAAGGATAAAGCCAGACAAACGAGATTTTGTACAAATTTGTAGATTGCCGCATCCAAGCTGCAAATTTCGTTTTGTCGAGTAAAAACAAAACACTTGTATGCAATTATTCAGTTATCACAAATTCGTTAACTTGATGATGTTTACAATATATTGCAATTGTTACAATTTCTAAAAAAATTAAAAACTAAAATTAAATAAAAGTTCCAACATAAAATTTTGAAAAAATGCAGTTCTTAATGGGTTAAACAAAATATAGATAACTAAAAGATAATTAATGATTTGATCTTCCTGTAAAATTTATAGTAATATAAAAGCAAAAATGAAATACACTTTGTGTGTATTAAAAAGAGAGTTTTTGCAAGCTCAGTTCTTTTATATCTGCGAAGCAGTGAATTGTTTATGTGTATGTTTTATTTTAGTACGACCTAAGTAAAAGGAATCCTTGTTTATCTTCTTTCTTTTACTTCTTTTTTATTTTGTTCTGCTTCTTGGTTCTTTATCTCGCGTAATTTATCGAACGAGCGTCAAATTGCCTTGGGCCATAGTCACATCGTCGTGGACAGGGTCGAGTTAATCGAGGGATGGAAGCGATTCGAAGACGAATTTTGCAGGGTCAAAGCTCCTCGACTTTCCTTAGGATCTGATGGCGACAAGGGTGACAAAAAATCCCTGGCTTGCACAAAGTGACAAGGAACACCGTCGCTGTGGAGCCTCAGCCCTCTATTGTCGATTAACCCTCGTAGCGAGTGGAATGTTTTGCGCGGTATTAGACGACCGTGATTGAGTCATCCGCATTGATGTGGACTATTGTTCGGTTAGCCTATTGTACGCATGCTATATATGGTCTTCGATGGTCATTAATACACAGAACGTGATCGACTGTACTCGGTTTAGAATTTCGATTAATAGTCTTCTCTTCCTAATATCATTAATTAAAAACGATAGAAAACTGCTCAATATTATATTTTAAGTACATTAAAATATAAGCAATTGTTAAATTACTAAAAAACATCTTAGAATAATTTTAGAAGTTCCTCTCATAAAACTAAAAGCATTTAAAATATAATAAAAATACAGTCTCAGTTAGTATAAAAATTCATCTATTTTCTTTTATTACTTTTTTATTTCAAATGATAGTTCAATTCTTTTTAATACAATTTTAAGGTTTTGACAATAGAGTATTTCGGATTATGAAACCAATCGCGATCCAATAAAGTAAACTTTAATATGGTGGATGGAGGAGAAATAATATTTATCAAACGTGAGATTGGATTGTAACTGGATTATGCAGCAAAAAAAATTATATAAGAGACATAAAGAATCACAAATTGTTATTGCATTCCCAAACTACCTTGTACAAAATCTCAGCACTTGATGTTAAAAAAATTGTAATTAACGTTTCTTTTATTTAACAATTAAAAAATACAAATTGCTCCTAACATATCCGCATATAAAATCAATCTTCGAACCTATGATACATTTTAGAAACTATTTTTTATTCCATTTGGTGGCTTCTGTTTATTTGCATTTCACAGTATTTTAATAGTACATTACGTAACGCCGTGCGGTAGAGTGATTTTTGTCTCTTATGATATTTTCACACGAGCGAAGCTAGTGGGAAATTCATACGAGACGAAAATCACTCTACTGCACGTAGTTACGTACTTTATTTTTCAACACAACGTGCGCAATCATAAATATTGCGTATGTTTTTTTCGTTAGCGTGCAAAATATTGAGGATTGCGCACGGCGTGTTGAAAAAGTTTTTTTCTCCACTGTACATATTTTTAAAATAATTTTGATATCCGGTGTTCAAAACTGATTCCCAATCAAAAAATGATCTTTGATTTCTTCAATTGGTATTTTATTTCTATTTCAGGTTTCAATAAATGAAAAAAGTACATTTCAGTTGGTTCTGGAAAGTTTCTTATTTCAAAAGATTCATAGTTCAAACACAACTTTTTGACAAGGGCCCTTAAGGGCATGTCATACTAACCTCAAAATTTTTTTTCCTATTTTTTTTTCGCCCAACTCACGTCCGAACGAAATGAGATATCAAGTTGAAACTTTGGGAATTTAAATTTGAGGCACTAAGGAACGATTGTATATTCCTAAATGTTTATACACTCATCTCTCGTACACTGGCCGCTTATTCACTGACCGGCTTCACGGTTGTTCACGCTTGACTCCTTCTATCTCCCACCCTTCCTGAGCATCCCTTGGCGGTCTACACTGAAGGCCATCGCTCGAACAGTCAGGGCCGCTCAGAAGTTGTTTACATCGCGACTCTCTGGGCATATACTTTTGTACGTTCAGAGACTATAATATGCGGTCCTGAGTGTTGACATAAGAATGCTCGCTCGTCGCTTTAAATCTGGTTCAAACTGGATTTTAATAGCACTCACTTTCTGGCCGTCTACCACCGAAGCCGGCCAGTGTACAAGAGATGAGTGTAATTACAAAAACATATTTTTCCAACAAATATTTCTAAATTCTTTATTGTAATTATAAACATTTCGGAATATACAAAGGTTTCTTAGTGCCTCTTATTTAAGCTCCCAAAGTTTCAACTTGATATCTCATTTCGCGTGGACATGAATTGGGCGAAAAGAAAGTAGAAAAAAAATGTTGAGGTTAGTATGAGATTGCCGTAAATTGTTGTTCTTGGCTCAATAAAACTCTTAAGGGTTCTTTTCTTCGCGGAACTTTTACACAAGTGTTATTAAAGTTATTTCAAAGCATATAATTTTAATAGAAGTTTTGAATTATTTTAAAAAGTGATAGGACACGCTACCGTAAGTAATAATCGGAACGCCTGTTTTTTCAGCAGGAGTTAAAGTGCATTAATTTTTGTAATATTAAATTAAAACTTTTTCCCTATAATCGGACAAAAAGTAATAAAATTATGCGTCGAATAAGGTCAAGTTCAAGACAATACGTCAATTCTATAAAATATATTGCAAAAAACGTCAAATTTCGATATTTTTTAGAAATTCCAATAACTCTGAAAATATTTAATATTTTTTTAAGTTCTTGAATTCATTTTAAAAATAAATTGCCGTAGAATTTCGACGAACCATTAATATATTTCTGGAATTTTTTCGCAGGAGGATACCAAAGGCAAGGTTGGTACAAAAAAGGGAGGATAAATTAAAAAATGTATGATTACTTACAAGAATTTTAAAATATCCAATATATATATATATATATATATATATATCATATTTTTAAAAAAGTTCGTGAAATCTATAAAGATACTACCTCTAATATATTTTTTTTAATTTTGTCATACATTTTTCAATTTTTACGACTTTTTTGTACCAACTTCAGCCTTTGGTATCCTCCTGGGAAAAAATTTCAGAAATATATTAATATAGTTCATCGAAATTCTGCGGCAATTTATCTTTAAAATGAACTCAAGAACTTTCAAAAATATTAAATATTTTCAGAATTATTATCATTTTTCAAAAACATCGAAATTTGACGTTTTCTAATATCCTTTTACAGAATTGACGTATTGCCTTGAACTGGGACATATTTCACGCATAATTTTATTGACTTACGTCCGATTATAGGAAAACAGTTTTTAATTTAATGTTACAAAAATTAATACATTTTAATACCTACTGAAAAAACAAGCGTACCGAAAATTACTGGCGGGGTAGTGTATATCTCACAAAGTACGAAAGCGTTATATCATAATTTTGTTTAAATACTATACAATCAATATACAGTTCCCTTATCGTGTTTCCTTTAGTAATTAAGTTCCTCAAGTTTCCGGTAGAATCGAATTGAGCGTCCCAAGGTGGCGATGGGGTACCTCTTGCGGTAGATATCGGACGTAGTTCTTCTCCCTTTCTGTCTGACGAGTCTCTGTTCTCGGCAGCATTGTCGATCGTTTTCTGGAACGGATCAAGCTTTACGAGCATAGACTTGCAGTTACACGATCGAGTTCTTCACTAAAAGGTGAAAGTTTTACAGCACAGACCGTTAGACATTTTACCGAGATGGCTAGTAATCCAAAAGTGGTTACAAAATGTTTATTCGAAACGTATACCTCCTTCTTTCATCCAATGCATCTCGGGAAAGAAAAGTGGATCGAATTTATTGTTCAATTTTCTTAATTTTCACACATATGAGAATTTCTTCGATACTTTTAAATTTAATTTCCTTCTTATTTGGCAGTATTTGAGGGTAAAAATAATAACTATTATTCTTAATGTATATTAAATTGTAATAAAAGTTACGTTGAGCAATTGGTTTATCAAGTAAATATTGAAGTACTTTCTTTTTACTTTTCGGTATTCGTTTTTTTCCTTTACCGTACAATAGGTTGTTTTATTACATATGCCTTTTTTTTCTTTTATGCTGCACATAAAAAGTATTTAAATAAAGCATTTATATTTCCTGACAACGAGGATGCGAAATAAGAAAATGAAATGGATTTTACGCAGCGTCGGAAATTCTTTCTTGAAAATATGACTATATATTCTCTGCTTTGAAGCTGTTATTTCCCGCAGACGATTTATTTCAAGCTCATCATTCTCTAGAAGTTACAATCTTGAAAATATCAAAGATTTTGTATGCACGTAGTGTATGCAGAAGAACATATTATCTGCGAGAAATGCGGTACCGAATATATTATATTGACACAATTTCACGATAGCAAAGTGGCTTTCTTTATTCGCACTGAACGGACTGAAGTTTTCTTTGATTTATCAAACATAATATTGACGGTTGTAATGTTTTTATTAATTTTTTAAATCAATATTAATTTACATTGTCAATGAATTTTAATACATATTTATAATGGAACGTGGTAAATTATATTACTCCATTAAGCACAATATCATATAAAATTTAGAGTTTTGGTTTATATGGAATTAAAATGCATTTAATGCATTTAACTAATTCACTTAGGGTTTATTATTGAAAATGTCCTTTTCGCCAATAAAATTTCTTATTTCGTTTACACTAATAGTGAATGGTAAGTAGACACATTAAAAGGCCTCTATATTTAATGATTCATGTTAAAATCTCAGTTTATTTTCAAATTGGAAGAAAAATAGAAAGAAATTCTCAATCTTGCGTAGAAATTTTCATCAGAGAATAAAATGTTTGATTGATGTTCTTAATTTATGAAGCAGAAGAGGAATGCTTTTTACGGGTAAATTATTAATATTGTACCAGTAGAGGCTCTTTTCAGATTTAAATCTTCGGTACTTATGCAGATTGCAAATCAGCCCAGAGCACCTTTTATTTCGGCGTACAGTGGACAAACGTGAATAACGTATCGAACTTCCGTCCGATTAATTTATGGTGTTGGGATTAGGGGAGTAAAATAGAGAGGGAGACCGGAAAATGGCAATTCTGCAGTGTGGGTAACTATAGCTCCTCGGTCGCTTCCTCCGTCCTCGTGTCTCTTTCTCATTCTCTCCCCCAACCCCTTCTTTTGTCTGTCCCTCTTTCGCAAGTTCGAACGCTTAAGAGGTTTGCGTTCTCTCGTTTGGCCAGGGTGAAATATCACTACTAAGAGAAAGAAACGGTCAACTCCCTCGGGGTTGACAAAAACACGGGTAATAAAACTCCCGCCTCGTACCTCCTCTTCCCTTTTGGTCCTGAACGAACCAGACGACCCGTTCGAAAGCCGCTTCTGTGTGCGTAACCTTTGTAAAAGAACTCACTACTGATTCACCGTAGCACCGCTTCCATTTCACTGTGCGTCGCTGCCCCGAATCGACCAAATCGTTATTCGATTTCAGAGAAAACGCTTTATCCCATGATCAGTACTCTTCTTATAAGTTTCAGTTATCTATTGCCTATTCTATTAACGAGAACGGGTTTCTATTCAACTACGATTTTTCCACATTACTTTTTAGAGGAGATGGGACAGAGAGCGTTGACGTTGAAAATGTCATAGAGGACTTTTTGATTGAAATTTTTCAGGAATGAACCGTCGACGAGAAAAATGCCTTTTCATCTGAAACTGCAGAGTTTTGTAGATTCAAATTCGTTCATTTTAAAGAAGATTCTATAAAATTTTTAGCCTGTTTGGTGACATGCATATTGCAATGTTTCTCTTTGAATCGTACCAATTTACGTATTAATTAGAAATTTGTTTTTCGTGTACGTTTTTAAGCAAAAGAGTCGCGAATATTTTTATCTACACAAGCTTTTTTCTCACTAAAAATTTTAGAATAAATACCGTTGTACAATAAATTCAAAGAATCCAGCTTTTTAATTCAAACGGGAAGTGTTCTGTTTTGAAGTCACCTATAAATAAAATCAACTTAAATTAAATTAAATTTAATTTCAATTTAAAATTAATTTGTTTCATTGTAGATTCGTCGATGTTTGAATATTTTCACAACCACGTTATTTTAAGTGAGTATATTCTCTACCAGTGAACAAAAATACGTATAAAATTATAAATTTCCCTGCGTATATAACGGACAACCATATTTTCATTTAATTTAGCGTACGCATTGCTGTGACTGGAAGTGCATAGGTTAACTACTCTGCCATATCCCAAGCGACAGTAGAAAAGCGATATTCACTATTCGGTGCAGCAACATTTTCCCTCGACCAGCGATTCATCTGATTCTATCTGATCCACAGATTACTGTGGCTGACTATTACAGCGTTCTGCATAAGCAATCGCAAACCCAGCCAATTTCACGTTCTCATTTCACACGGAAATGATTTTGTGGATCCATTATACCAAACTTTAATACCCTTCCTCATTTCACTGCTGATAAAGAGGTAGAATTTACTGAAAAATAATATCCATTGATATTACGAAAAGGTACTTTAAATTTTTTTTAAGCCAGGGTGTTGAGTGACTGATTCAACCAATTTCTTAGGGTTCTTAGAAGGATTAAGGAAAAGCCATGAAAATATCAGAAGGATGAAGACATAAATTAGGGTGGATTTGGATGTTTGTGAAATGGGTGGGGAAAACTTGTAGGGGTGGTATATTCGCTATGTGAGGAAGGATATAGGTTAATTAAGATACTCAGCTATGTATTGGAATAGTTAGGTTCCTCTAGGTTAGAAGAGACTTTTTGAGCAATGGAGTTTGTTTATTTTCGGAAGAAATTGCTACAGTCAATAAGGACGAATTCAACGGTAATGTTTATTCAAGGTGAAAAAGATTAATAAAAACGGCACAAAGTTTTTTTTATAACAACATTGAAACAGTATAGCCTACTGAGTAAATATAAATAGTAGATAAAGTTAATCTATTTTATAAATTAATGAAATTTGTTTGTTATTCGAGAATGGTTTCAAACAATTCAAAAGTACCGTTCAAAAGTTGCAGCTCTAAAGTTTATGATGTGGTAACCCTGGCATTTCCTATCGACGGTAATTCGAAGCAGGTTCATTCGGCAAGTAACAGTTCGGCTCGTTAGAAGTAGAAACTTTTCAACGAAATCGCACAAACTCGTTTACCTTGTAAGAGGTAAACGAGTCAAACTCGGTATTCCGCGGGCAAAAGAGAAACTTCAAAGTGAAGCTAAAGCTACATTTGTCAATGGCTAGCTCTCTCATTGAGCCAAATGAGGCAAAGTATACTGTTTCTCGTGCTGCAGAATACAATGGAGATAAAATTTCTATGCTATTTTAAGAGAAAATATTTTTTTTGAAATAAAAAGTAGTGATTAATAATAATTTTATTAGCTTTCTGAGTTTAAAAAAGAGTTCAGGTTTTAAAAATTTCCAAAAAGGAATTTAAAATCATTAAGTACATTTCTATTCTAAATAAATTATAATAAATTAAATTAATATCTTAATAGTATTTTTCTTTGAAATCGTATTAGTTGTTTATCAAAGGAAATTATACGTTATACCTATATTTGTCGAATAATACTTATCTTTACAAATAGTTTTAGAGTCCTGCATACTGGAAAGAGCAATGGGAATAATAAAGCTGAGACTTGGATTATTAATTCAGAGAACACTGCCTCAGGATAGTGAATTAAACTCCTCTTTACCACAGCCATTGTCTTTTCCTTCTTCCAAAGTTTCTCTCTCTTCCTGTACAATAAGGGCTCCTATATTAAAGTTCGAAAATCGAAATGCAAATTAATGAAGTAAATAAAAGCTTCAGCCTATTGTTCATTTCCGATACATTCTCTTTTTCTATTGAGGCTTTCCATACTGAGCTCACAAAAATAGATAGTATAAAGTTAATCTTCATTCGCAGGTAAAGAAATCTAAATCATTTTTATCATATTATTTAATAGTTTAAATAATGATATTAACATTATAATAAATTTAAATAATTTTTATAATTTTAAAATTATTTTATAACAATATTTTAAAACCTGCTTCTTAATAAAGTTGAAACAAGTGGATTTTTTACTTTTTTAACCTGTTGGAATCAAAATCTTGGAATATTAAAAAAATAACATCGAATTTCATAGAATTTCCACTTAATTTCTTTTCTCAGTGTAGTTTGATACCTGTCAAAATATAAATTATTACCTCAGCCATTAAGGGCAGGTGACCAATTATTTAAAGCGAACTTACTCATAAACTAATAATTCGAATAGATTTTCCATACTAGACAGCCATAGAGGAAATAACGAAGAATGGCTGTCTGTTATGGAAAATCCATTATGAGTAAGCTCGCATTAAAGAATTTGTGACGTCGCACTGTTACCTGCCCTTAACATTAAGATTCTAAATAATAACTGTTAAAAATATAATCTGAAGATAACGACAAAAAAATTACCCGCATTAATTTCGACCCCTTTTTCTCAATCAACTCATTTTCGCTGATTACATACGTGCGACTATATACCCTAACTAAGGGTCCTTTCTAGGATTTACACCAGGGTGCCGAGACTCTAACTACATTTATCCGATTTTATATATA
>JBAGKK010315206.1:0-19800 GCA_037177015.1 Euceroptres primus
ACATTGATTTTATGTCTTATATGTAACCAAGTTTCAATTGTGTTATTATTGTGTTCATTTGCATTCCACCGCCAACAAAAATTGGGGAAAAAAATTGTTTACAAAAGTATGATATTTGTCAATCGCGTTCAATTGTCATCGTGTATAACCTCGAATTTTATCTTATATACTCCTTGCAAAAGAGCGCCGTTTTGGATTTTTAATATGTAAATATGAATAATCTTGAAGCAAATAAGCAAATAAAATGATTTAATTTTAAGCGCATTCGATGCAAAATTTTCTAAACTTTCAAACGATTCATGTTTAAAAGTCGTTCAGTCAATTTCTGCCTTTGGAGTGAAGCATGCTTTTTGAAACGGTTAATGCAAATGTACCTAAACTTTCTCTCGGTAGTGTATGTTGAAATATACCATAATGTTAATTTTGAGTAAATTGGCGTTGTAAATCAGCGGTGCTCCTTACCTCTCCTTCTCCGCGGTCTGGGTCTAGCGGAGGCCAATTTCGATTAGAGTGAATTTTGTATCATTTTCTATTTTGATTAAAATCGAGTGCACTATTAATTTTTGGTATTTTTTACGCCAAAAATATCTGACGCTTAACTTAATGTTGTCATTTGAAATTAAAATCAGCGTTCATTATTAAATCTAAATTAAAATAGTTCATTAACATTAAATTCAAAATTCAAAATTACATCATTATATCTTAAATTATTAAGCATTATATCTTAAATGTCCCAACCCAAAAATTAAATATGTCCAATCGGGCTCAAACGTAGGTTAAGTGTTGACCTACTGAATGGTTATTTTACCAAAAAATATTTTCCCACTTTGTCGAATAGTAGCCGAGTTAGAAGGGGTGAAATTTTGAGGTTTTTACTGGATACCCTCTGCTACATGAATACTGGTTGCTTTTATAAATAATTTTAAATTAGTCTGAGCGTTTTCAAAAGATTTTTTCATGATATTTCGATCGGTTATAAACATTTTTTGAAAGTTTCCAAAAATTTTACCTTGATTTGTCAATACCAACAATAAAATCGACTTTTTTTAAGATGGACACCTTTGATTTACAGTTTTTCGAAAACAAACAAGAAGTCCTTTTTGCTTTTCAAGAATTTTCTCGTAAAAAATGTCAGTCTTCTTTCTAGAAAATTAAAAAAAATCAAAAGTGCCATTTTTTAAAAAAACGTCGATTTTATTTTTGATTTCCATAATTCAAGGTCATATTTTGAAAGCTTTAAAAAATTCCTAGGACCAATCGAAAGGTCATAAGAATCGAAAACGCCTCGGCTAAAATAAAAAAAAATAATAATTATGAAAGTAGCAAATATGTATTCACGCACCCTCTCTAACTCAGCTAGTATTCCACAAAAAAAGAATATTTTTTTTGTGAAATTACCATCCAGTATGACAACACTCAGTCTAAATTTAAGCCCGATCAGACTTATTTAATTTTCGGGTTAGGGCATTTGAGAAGTGATACTCGATAGCTGGAGGCATCGCATGCCCATGAAAAACAGACAACGAGTGGAGCGTTTCCAACCGGTCATTCTGTGCACAACTGCATTTATGTTTACATCATTGCGTTTATTAAAAATGATAGAAGCAAAACGAGTTGTATGGCAATGAAATGCAGTCAGTAACATTCGGACAAAAACAGAATTAATTCGAAATTTACAAGAATTAAAATGTCAGTTGTTTTTTCATTCGCAGGTAACACATGCGGTGTAAATCACACGTTTTACACGTGTCATATGTCCGCTTTAAACACGTGATTTCACACCTTAGATACACATGATTTACACTTAAAATACATGCTGTTAGTCGTAGTTAAATCGGAGTTAAAATCAATTTCGAATTCGAGCCTATAAAAGGAATTTAATTTTACGTACGTCATTCACGCAAACAGAAATATTTCATTAATTTTCTGGTTATATTTTAAACAAAAAATTGGTCCACTGCTACTGCAATTTTTCGTTTGAAATATAAACAGAAACTTATTGAAATATTTTTATTTACCTGCATGACTTCCGTAAAATAAAATTCCTTTTATAGGCTGGAATTCGGAATTGATTTTAACTGATTTTTAACAGCTTGTATTTTAGGTGTAAATTATGTGAATTTAAGGTACGTGTGACGTCCTAAAACGCCATAGACCTAATTATTTTATTAAAACCGTCGATTTAAAATTCAATTCTGAAGGAATGAATTTTTGGACAAGGTTAAGTCAAATTGAGTCGAGCAGAGGCGAGGTAATCAATTTCAGTTTTGTAGACAATCTTATTATATTTACTATGGGTGACTGTGACCTGTACACGGGTTATTGTATTTTAATTATTCGTGCCATCGTTAAGCGATGCCTATCTTAAATTTCCAAATCTTAAACTTTAACAAGACAAAGGATTTTAGTTTGTACTCGACCGTCAACGAATAAACATCTTTTGATTTGATACCAAGCGCGAGTTTAGTTGATTCCGCTCACCCGTCCCCTGTGTAGATGCTACAGTCTCAGAAGAGGGATATGGGGGAACTTTCATGCTTTTCGTGATCTTTTATTAAGACCGAGTAAAGCTGAAAATAGATAATTACGCGATCGAGAAGCGCAGTTGATTTGAGGTGTTGTTTAACATGGCGGTCGGGCGTGGCTAGCGTGTTGAAACTTGTATGGTATTCAGGTCATGCGGGTGCAACTGTGGAATTTCGCCAAGGAGTAAGTCGACGTGTTTTGAAGAAAAATCATATCTGACGTGTCGAGCGTTGATTCGGAAAAAGGACTTTGCCAAATTAGTGTAGAGTACTCGAAATTTTCGGCGTGGGTAAGCCGACGTAAATTTAAAATTTTCGGTTTGTGAAGCCGACGTGCATTGAGAATTTTCGGCGTGAGTAAGCCGACGGGTTCAAGTGTATACGAGCTCAAAATTCCAGCGGATGATGTTTAAAGACGATTTGAGAAATATTGTGTTAACACAATTTTGTCGGGAATTCAGCGGATTGAAATTTAATATGAACAGATGTTCTTGAGCATTCGGTGAAGTTGAGGTGTGGCAAGTGATGTTACGTACAGGAACATTCGATTTCATTCATGCTAGGAAAGGACGAGTGTAAAGCTGGCTGCAATTTCAACGGACGTAGAGTTCCTGGCGGAGACATCTAAGGGAAAAGAAGAGTGTGACAACGGGCGAGAGCAAGGTTTTCGACGTACTGTGGGTTTGAAAGACTGTCGCAAATTTTTATTGTTTGAAATGGCGGAGAAAAATTTGATTGAAGAACAGGTGAATGAGAATTTAAAAGATCTAAATGTGAGTGGTATTGATCGTGAAAATCATCAAAACAGACGAAATTCTCTGAAGAACAACAACGATGCAGATGATACACGTCATCCTAATAATGATAATCAGAGCGAAGATGGTTCTGAAGCATCTGAAATTTATTTTATGCCAGAAAATGCGATCATGGTGAATGTTACTGAGATTGTGGCGGCAACGACACGTACAGTCATGGATGCCATGCGACCGAGTGGTCAACTGGCTAACAGCGAGGCGAATATTTAGCCTGTACAAAGAAATACACAACCAGCAACACCTAAATATAGCGAAATTGGAGAGCTGATTTCGCCCTACGAAGAAGACGAGGATGACGACGAGGAGAAATGGATTCGTCGGGTGGACGAGATTTAGAAGGCCTATAAAGTTCCTGATAATATCATAAAACTACAAGGATCTCGCAGATTGAGAAAAAAAGTGCTTGATTGGTACAATAACACTCCGGGAATAGTAAGCAAAACTTGGCCAGAAACGAAGTGTGAACTCATCAAGATTTTCAAGTGTCGAGAAGATCTGCTCACTCGCACTAAACGAATGGAATCTCGTGTGTGGTAAATAGGAGAAAGGTTTTCGACTTATTTCCAAGATAAATAAAACTGCTGAACAAACTTATATGTCAGAGGAATTATCTATCGAATATATTATCAAGGGGATTCAGGATTTTATTCTGAAATCACATGCTCGTGCGGGAAATTACAAAAGTCTAGTGGATTTACTTGACGGAATGCAAAGGATCACCAAAAATGAGCCGAAGAGAGCACCGAGAGAGGGAACTAATTCCAAACAATTTAGTTTGAATGATGGTAGTTCCCAATATAAATCTAGCGATAACAAAACGGAAGAATCAAGATCGACCGGGCAGTTGATGCCAAGTCCGAGGTGCTACAGCTGTTACGAGTTTGGGCACTTAGCAAAAGACTGCAAAAATACTGCGAAGGAAAGAGGACCCTGTTTTAAGTGTTCAAAAACAGGTCACTAAGCTCATTTTTGTCCCTCGAGACCTGACAAGAATTTTGGAAGCAGCGCTAAACCTGAGTCAACGTCTAAGATGGATTCCAGGAATGACAAAACTGCTGTCATCGAAGAAATGAATAAGGTACCACTGCATCTACTCAACGGGGATTCAACTGAGCCTATTTTGGAAAGAGTGCCGATCAACAAGCCAAGATCTACAGATACGATCCTGCTTAGCAACGAAGTTGTCGATAAGTATTACATCGAAGCGTTAGTTGATAATGGTAGTCCTATAACATTAGTGAAAGAGAAAATATATTTGCGGAATTTTCGTAATAATAAAAGTAAATAGTAATAATAATATTAGGTCGAGATTTTTTTAAGACTCGCGGGATAACTTTAATTAGACGAGGCAAAGTAACTATAGAATATGAAAACCCGGAAAATGACATTATGTTAATAAACGTTTTGAAAAAGCCGGATAATAAACTATTTCATTTATCCGCGAGTAAAATAGGGGATAACGTGCCCCATGAGAAAACATGCGAACTGAAAAAATTATTAGACGTGTACCACGAAAATCGCAAAACACTGAATCCAATTCCGTTTGAGATGAAGATTAACTTGACATCTAATAAGCCATTTTATTATAAACCTCGTAGACTATCGTGGTCTGAAATTGTTAAATTACGTGAAATTATCGAAGATCTGTTGAAACGCGGTTTTACTAGGCCTAGCCAATCCAACTATAGCAGTCCTATTGTATTAGCTAAGAAGAAAAACGGTAAACTACGATTATGTGTTGACTTTAGAGCTTTAAATAAAATTACAGTATGTGAGCATTTTATCCTTCCTCGCAACGATGACCTTTTGGACAGGCTTCAAAGCAAAAAGTGGTTTACTAAACTATATTTAAAAGATGGGTTCCGTCATATGCGAATCGCGGGAAATTCTGCAAATACACGGCTTTTAGTACTCCGGAAGGTCAATACGAGTATTTACGAACGCTTTATGGTTTGGTTTAGGCGCCTTCTAATTTTCAAAGATCTTTGCATCTGTTTTTTCGAGACTTGATTAATGAAAAAAAATTGTTGCTTTACTTAGGTGACTTTCTAATAGCTATCGAAACTTTGGAAGAAAACTGGGATGTTTTAAGCGAAGTGCAAAAGCTAATGGCCAAACACGAGTTATTTTTGCGCTTATTTAGGGTACTTGATTAGTGGTAAGGGGATACAACCTAGTCAAGAGCACATAAGGGCAATTTTAAAATACTCCATTCCTAAAAGTAGTAAACAAGTGCAACAGTTTCTAGGGCTTGTGGGATTTTTTAGAAGGTTTATTCCCAATTTCTCGTTAATATCGAAACCACTGTATGATATTTTGAAGAAAGAAGTTGTGTTTACTTTCGGGGAAAAAGAGATGCGAGCTTTTGAGATTTTAATACATCGAATAGTTATTGAACCAGTCTTAGCATTTTATTCTCCATTCGCTAATACAGAACTACATACAAATGCCAGTTCTCTTGGATTCGGGGCTATCCTCTTACAAAAACAGAAAGACGGGCAATTACACCCAGTGTTCTTTTTCAGTAAACATACAACAGATTATGAGAACAAATATCATAGCCACGAACTTGAAATCTTAGCAATCGTTTATGCGCTAGAACGTTTTAGAGTTTATCTTCTAGGCATCCCGATTATAATCAGAACGATTGTAATGCGATCACACTAACTTTAAACAAGAAAGAAATTAATTCACGAATTAACCGCTGGGCTATGCAGCTCCAACCTTACAAGTACAAAATAGAGCATCGAATTTCGGAACATAGGTCACGTTGGGGTCCACAAAACAATAGAACTAATTTTTAGAGCTTATTGGTTTAACGATTTGAGGAAAAAAGTGAAAGAACATGTGGGAAATTGTTTAAAATACTTAGTCTATAACGTGCATTCGGGTAAAAGCGAGAACGAACTTTACATCTGGGATAGAGCCAAAAGACCTTTTGAAGCTGAATTTATCGACCACTACGGACCTTTAAAAACTGAGAGTCTGAGTCATAAACATACTTTCCTAATTGTCGATGGGTACGCGAAATTTGTTGTTTTCTACCCAGTCAAAAGTGGTCAAGAGACCACTTCGAAACTTACAAGTTAATTTCATCACTATGGTAAACGGCGAACGCTAGTTTCTGATAGAGGTGGTTGCTTTACCTCCGCAGAATTCTCAGAATTTATCACCGAACGAGATATCAAACACATTAGAATAGCAGCAGGAGCTAGATGCCCAATTGTAATAAATAACACCATTAACCGAGCAATAGGGTGCTTTCCTGCTGGATTACTCTTTGGAACAGACCAGATAGGATTTCCTGATGAGGAATTTAGGAACTTATTGTCTGACATTGAAAATCTAGAAAATCCTAACGAGCTCAGAGAAAAATTACGCGACAAAGCTAATTTAATTAGCTTTAGTAATAGCTGCGTCTTAGAAATAAAAAAGCGTTCGATGAGAAACATGAAAAACCGACGAAACATGAATGCGGCGATTTAATTGTAATTCGGAATATTGTAACCGAACGTGGTGTGAACCACAAACTTTTACCGAAAAAAGGGCCCATACGAAGTTAAAAAGGTCCTGCGAAATGACAGATATTTGATTGGTGATGTCGAAGGATTCCAAATTACCCAAAAACCGTTTTCTAGCGTATACAGTTCCGAACGAATGGAACCATGGGATGGTCAAACTTTATCTTTGTTCAAGTGCGTTTAGTTTATAACAATGTAAATGATCGAGTCGATCATCTGTCAGGATTGCCGAACTGTAGACAATCTTATTATATTTACTATGGGTAACTGTGACCTGTACACGGGTTATTGTATTTTAATTATTCGCTCCGTCGTTGAGCGATATCTATCTTAAATTTCCGAATCTTAAACTTAAACAAGACAAAGGATTTCAGTTTGTACTCGACCGTCAACGAATAAACATCTTTTGATTTGATACCGAGCACGAGTTTAGTTGATCCCCCTCGCTCGTTCCCTTTGTAGATGCTATAGTTTTCAAATTTAAATACATGAGGAAGAGTGAAGTGCACGAAAGCTGAAGGAAGTGATGAACAGGAACAGTGTTGCGAGAGAGGCTGTGTTCCGTTGCTGAAAAGAAAGAAACAGTGAGACCACTTGACAGATGAGAGAAAAGGTTGAAGGAAGGTTATGCTTCAGATGAATTGGAAGTCGTCTGTTCCTACAGACTTCAGAGAATGCTGGTGAACTGCTGGCAATTCTGGTTGATTAGCAGGATAAGGAGAGCTTGAGCCCTTTTAGACTCTGGAAGTAATTGATGAACTGTCAACCATTCAGGTTGAGTAGCAGCATGAGGAAAGCCGGAACACTTTCAGACTCTGGATGTGCTGGGGTCACTGATCCTCTTTCTAGAACTTCTTCTCGGAGGGGTTGTCGGGATGAAGGCCCGGGAGGACTTAATTCTCAAATTATATTGAAGGAATTTGAATATTCTTCGTTCATCTAACGAGAATAATCAAAGAAAAAGTTAACACTCTGAACCGCACATGAACAAAGACTCTAGACTGTACGAGTATGGAGAGGATCAAAACTGAGAAATGCACTGACTTAATCGAAAGTAAGAACTGCCTCGGGTGAGGAAAAAATTAGAACTGCCCTAGTTTAACGATGGTTACGAACTGCACAATTGTAGTTGATCGCCGGCTTTTGCATAAGTTTTATCTCCCTTAAATTTGGTGGTTCTATATGGAGTTTTCCCTTTTGCTTTGTACCGTATTAAACATCCAAATTTGATTTCTCCCATTAATTTCCTAATCAAGGTTATGACTCTATCCCCTGGAGTGTAGAGCGTGCTTCGTCCCTGTACATAAATTAGGTTCAGCGTATATTTTCTGTGGTTGGTGAAATTAAGTTGGCCCATTCTCTGTTGCCCAGTGACTCATTTACGACAACTTCGGATTCGTGCTTACTTTTTGAGGGTACACGATTTTTTCCCCTAGCCTATTTCGTCTTTCTATGACCTGTGGGGTGTAGGTATGAGGCACGCATGTTTCCTTTAAACCGGATTAACGACAGAATCCCAATTATATCTATTATAAGTGGTTTCATTATATACATATATGTTAGTTTTTTTAAATGCGTTTGGTTAATATAATAAATTGATTTGTTAATTGTCTAATACAATGATTATTATAATTATAGTTACGGGACGACACATAAATCACGTGTTTGATGCGGACTTATTATAAGTGTTTTACACGTGTATCTTGTATAAAGTACACGTTTAAAACACGTGTTTTACACGTGTGTGTGTCCCCTGGGTATACGATATTCTATCTACGTGATTGAGAATAAATTTTAATTTATATTGTATTTGATAATACATTTTAGATCTTTGTAGTTGAGAACACACTGCTGAAAGGGTGAGCTAGTATTTTTATTCATTTATAAGAAAATAGGAACATCAAAGTATACAAATCGATTCTTATTTTATATACGGATATTACAATGTTAAATTAATTGAAAGAAAATCAAGAGAACCTATACAATTCTAAGCGTTTTTGTACATGAAAAATTTTTAAATTAGATTATTTTATAATAATCTATGGAGCTTTCAAATTTGAATAATAGGCCCATATAAAACATCCACTTAAAATATAGTTTAACAAATTATACACTTTCTGATTCTCCAGCATGCTAAGTTATTTTAACTGTTTTAACTTCGACTGCGTTTCATTCAGTGATTGGATTCAGTAAAATGCGGAAGGTCGACTTACATCCTATAGTACTAGAATACGTCTATCAGGGAGTATAACAGAAACAGCAACTCAATATGAGCCAATTCAGAATTTTTTATCATATTCGGTAAAAACTGTACAATTCATGCTGCATAACGAGACCAGTTGAGTTCAAACATCGAAATCCATTTGCCCTGTTTTACAGTATAGTTTTTAAATAATGGCACTGATATATTTAATATTTAACCATTTCTGTTAACAAAATATATAAAATAAATCTTTCTCAAACAAATTCTATACAAATTTTGATTCTCTTCTTACAGTTTTTAAAATTCATACTATACATATTATCAAGATTATTATTTTCTTTTCGAAAGACGCACGCACACAAACATTAGAGTCCTGTGGCAGAAGCAATGATGTTTTTTTATTCTTATATTTAAAGTACATGATAAAGGCACTACCAAATAGCTTCGTTATCTTCGGTTTTCTAAATTACAAAAAAAAAATCGGATCACTCATATCAAGTACACGTCATACAGGGCATACCTATAAATCACACAGTGACCAATTTTTGGTCCTAACTTAGTCGCACAGACGTCCGAGCCTTCAACGTCAGTTTTCAAGCGATGTAAAAATCTTGTCTCTGAGTCCGTTGAAAAATTCACCACCCGACCGGGATCAAGTCTCCAAAACGCAAAGCTAAAGTCAAGCACACAATCCATTCATCTGTAAGGGCTTCTAAGAATACTTGCTAATTTCCAATATAAGACCACAGCAAGGTCTAAGCAACTCTTTCAAGTTGTTGACCACAAGGCATCGATGGTTATCTACTACCAGTCAGCAGATTTAGGGTCAATCTCAGAAACGATAACCTATCGTAGTGGTCTCATATTTTCCGACGACACAGTAATACTGGATACTTTTTTACTATTTAAATCTAGATGTGCGTACATATTCCCAGACGAGTTCGACAATTCGACAATTAATCGAGTTCTACAATTCAAGACCATTTGAAGACATGAGATTCGGTAAAGACCATTTAAATTTGGTCCCTAAATAATAATAAAAAGAAAAAGTTTAGGAGATATCTTCATCGAGTTGTCATTTTCATGTCTGCATTTGAGTTTAAATTCTTAAGTACAATATAATTTCAAATTGGCTTTCCGATGTTCTCGAACGTTTAGATTTGGAATACATACTCGAATTCATTAACGTATCGCTACCACATTTTCACTTTTATTCTTACTGTCGAAACAAAAATTAAGTTTCAACACTTTTGTAAAAAAAAACTTGCATAAATAACCGTTTCCTCGTGCTTCAGTATTCTGCTTCAGCAGTTTCCCACGCTGAATCAGTCTAAAACAAAAAATACGGAATATTACTTTTTTATTTAGTGCAGCTGTAGCGTCGATCGTTGGGCAAAACGGCACAACTCACTCTAAATGTGTTTTTTAAATAAGATAATATGAATAAAAGTAATTATCTCCTAGCGTATAAAATTCAGTAGGATTTCTACTTTACCAAGTCTGAGGGTGGAAATTATTTCAAGCATATTAAGTGCAACCTCTGTAAAAATATTGAAAAATCTTTAAATACGTGGGAGCATTTTAGAAAATTGGTTAGACTTTCAAACTTTGCATCAGTTTATTAGTTTAAAGGCAATTAAATATTCTCGGTAGCCCGCATTATTATTCCTATACGTGTAAAAAAGAATCTGTTTCATATAATGGGCGATTCTAAAATAGATATAATTTTTGGTTTCTGAAATTCGAACAAATTGAAGATCTAACTAACATAATAATTGTTATCAATTTCCAAATATATAGTACTTCCAAGGGGGGGGGGTCACAAATTTTTATTTTGATGTAATTTGCGTGAATTTTCATATTCATATTCGTCATCAACGTACAAAAATACGTAAGTATACGAAGTATATCGGAGGTATGTCGTTTTCGGAAAATCTAAAACTATATATATTCTAAAACTACATTATATTAATATATAATTTTTAAAACCTAACAATATCTTTATGACCTTAAAAATATAAGAAATGATTAAAACAGTTAAAACAAGTTTGAACGCACCCAGGGCGGGAGGGCCGGTCGTCGCGCTTGGCGCTCCGGTATATTCGTAATTATGAATGTAGGTACTGTCATTGTGTATTATATGAAAGGCGTTTTACTGCTCGAAAGTAGTTTCTCATCCTCTTTAATATTCGTAGCTTTCCTTGGCTTGCAGTGCGCGTGTTATGTGATCAAAAGCAAATTTCCTTCTTATATATTTTAATTGTATATCTTAATTTATGTAATTATCAAGTTTATATTGAATAAACGGGTTATTGATCAAGCTCCCTTCTCTAGCAATCACCCGAGTGTAACGTAAAGTTACAGTAAGGCCCTTACTCCTTCCGGCACGAACCTAGTTCGGAAGGGGTGAGGCCCGAAGCTTGGCGATCGAGGTCGACGAATTCCGAATCTAGGTTAGCAGGTCGTCGACTGCCAATCGCCAGTCCTCAGTTCTTTGCCGACCCTTGAATGAGTTGCCCACCTCGAACTCTAGAATACTGTGCTGTATCCAGTGCGCGATCTCCACCGATCCCCAGATCCCAGGAAGGGACCAATCTTCTCGTCCACCATCGGAACAAGGATTTTTTCTCAACACCGACGCCGCCACCTAAGGATTTTTTCTCCACGCCGACGGCATCTTCTTGCAGCATATCGTTTGGGCTTTGCCCCCAACCAGCTTGTAAGTTTAATAAACCCAAATGATTGTTTAACAGGTCACTATTATTGACTAACCCTTTCGGCCTCCGATTCTCTTGTTCCCTAAATTGCTGTAGCCAATTTCGGGCAGTTGGCCACAAATTGGCGCCCAACATAATTTTAACCCATATCTTCCAGAATTCTAATTTCCAATTGTCCATGCTGAGAGGTTAACGAAGCAGAAGACAGATTATATTCTTATATAAAGGATTTTATAAATTTAATGAATTATATGGGATGCGTAGAAATTAAGAAGTGCGCGAAATTTAGATAGAATTAGAAAAAATTGCTTTTAAATCTATTTTAAATAGAACTTTTTAAAAATTGAGGTTAGAAAGGTAGAGAAAAATCGCGAATAAAGATAGATTTTCGAAGAAAAAGTGAAGAATATTGAAAGAAGAATGACAGATTGGTAAGTAAAATTATACGACAATTAATTTTTGTGGAAGAGTAGGTTAGGAAAAAAGAAAATTTAAGGGGAAAACTCGTTAAAAAGACGGTTAATATTTGAAAAGAGAAAGTGACATGGTTACGTAGTTTCGCTAAAATATGGCGCGAGAAAGCAACACCTGTGCGGAGTAACTCCCGGTAAAGTTCAAGGCCGAGCGTGCTCTCACAGTATATTTGTTTCTCGACGATTCTAAAGAAAATTACGTTATTGCTAGGTGAGGCAAATTCACCGAAAAATAATTTGGAATTATTTAAATATTCGAAAATCGTTTGAAAGTAAATTTAAAGAATTTGTCCAGGAAAATGGATATAATTGGGAAAGAAAATTAGTAAAAAAGGAAAATTAGAAATCAATAAAAGTATTTAAATGAATTGTTGTAATAAATGGATAAAATGGAAAAATGTATGAAGTTGATGTCGGGAAAAATTAAAACAGTTAAAAGGTTGGAACCGATGCAAGATAGAGAAATAGAAAATGAAAATAGACAAATAAATTCAGAAGTAGAAATGGAGATTCCTGAAAATAATGAAATTCAAACTAGTCCAGTAAATCTGTCACAAAATGTAGACAGACCTTTACGTTTGAATAAGACCAGAGGCAAAGGAAACTCCCTGCAACAGATACAACTAAATACCCCCACCCGAGTCAATCGTACAAGGTTTGATTCCACTTACCCTCCCGCGAATCTGCTACCGCCAAACTCTCAATTTGGCATAGCAACCGACCGTGTTTCGTCCAATTTTACGTTAGGCCCTAGGAATTGGGAAAATGCCAGAAGCGATTCAGGTCTTTTGGAAGTTCAAGAAATTATAATACAGGGTAGAAAATTATTGGAAAAAGAGAATAGATTTAAAAATTGAATGATGATAATAGACAAAGTCAAATAGGAGCCATTCTCGAAATAATAATATGAAATGAGGAAATCAATAGTTTTAGGAAAGATAAAACCTATAAAGTAGATTCGTTTTTAAATACTAATACACGTGTGATTAATAAATTAGATGAATTAATTGCGTACGATGAATTTTTAAGTAAGAAAAGGGAGGAATTGAGGGAAAAGCGTCAAATGCTTGAAAAACAGCATGAAAATTCACCTCGGGAAAGGTTAAATCCAAGGGCCCATAGTTCTTTCGATTTGCGTGAAAATAGATACGAGGTTGAAAAAGAGAATAAATGGATAGAAAAAGAGAGGGAATTAAGAGAAAAAGGAAAAAAAGGTAGGAAAAGAATTAATCATGAACGAGTTGCACATCAAATAGTGCACTTCGAGTCAGGAAATAGTAAAAATAGGGAAAATCCGAATTTAGAAATGGAAAATGAGGATAGATTATAAAATGAGTTCAGGTGGCCCGAGCCCGAAATTTGTAATCGGAAAAGAGAAAGTGAACTAAGGGAGGACATTGATCGTGGTTATGACGTGTACGGTTCAAGGCCGGTTAACAGATTTCAAGTAAAGAAGAAAAGGATAGAAAATAGAAACCGGTTAGAAAATGGCGAGTCTGACGAAGATCAGGGAGAAAATAGAAAATAGTAGCGTGGTACATAATAATAGGTGGCCGGATTCTAGGCAATCCCAATTTAGGAACATCCCTACCCAGCGTAATTCCAGCAGCATATTTTCCGTTTGGAATAATTCAAATTCCGTTTCAAATAATGTATAATTGTCCATTTAAATCTAAGAACAGTAAAAATGACAGTCCTGTACAATTTTTGGACGATTTGTACAGATTCAAAAGAGGATATCAAATTACTGATTTTGATATTCTCGAAAACTTAGATGCGTTATTATCAGAAGAAGCTCTTGAGTGGTGTCGTGTCACGAGACATAACTGGAATACATTTTTATTAAAATTTATATGGATGAGAAATTTTCAGAGAAAATCAAAAATAAAATAAAATTTTGTAACCAGAAACAAGATCAAGACATTCATTCCTTTTGAACAGAAATTCAGAAACTATTTGCAAAGTTACATCCCAGGAAAAGTGTAAAATGGGAATTGAGGAGAACTTATGAGAATTTAAGATTGAAATACAAGTTATATATCAAAAGAGATGACTTTGAAAATTTTGAAGAATTAGAAAACTTGGGAAAAGAGTTTGAAACAGAAATAGTTAAATCAAAAATTAAAGGACAAGTTTAATAAATTTCTGAAAATGAAGATTTAAATAGAAATCAAATGAATAACCAAAATCAAAATAATAACAGACACGGTAACACTCAGATGCAAAATCAAAATAATAGAGACAATTCTGGATAGATTAGAGGTTATAATGGTAGAGAAAATTTTGGAAGCCGATTCCAGAATGGTAGAGGTAGAGGTTTCGGTCGTTCAAATTATAACCCGTTAATTTTTATGATGAGACAATTGTTGTATTGAAGAGGGAGAGGTTATTATTATTATAACAATAATCAAAATCAGCGAGCAATAGAAGGTGAACCGACGGTTACGTTTGGGCCCGAGGAAAATGTACAAGCGAGTGATACCAAACCGGAACTAAGTACAAGTAATAAAAAGCAAAATACCGAAAGTGCGAATTCAAATAAAAAAAGTGGGAGCGTAAATTCAAGCGCGCAAAATGTGGCGAGCTCTAACTCTGGCGATAGAGAGAATAAGCAATCTGGAGATAATCAGAAAAAAGTAATTGTTATTTTTGCGGCAAACCAGGTCATTTTAAACGTGAATGCTGCCATTTTCAGAATCAGGTAAACGGTCAGGGAGGATTATAAGGGCGGATATATCCTCAAACGTAAATAAAACACCTGAAAAGTTAGACTCGGATTTGAATACCCCTGGTGAAACGAGATTTCATGTATTAATAAATTTCGAAGCCTATTCGTATAGAGTGTTAATCGATACCGGTGCGATACACTCATACGTGGGTAAAGATTTTTTCAATACTATAAATCTATATAATTTTAAGTGGAAAAACCCGATTCAAATATACTATTAGTGGCTAATGGTAAAGAAGTAAGTATCATTGGCCAGGTACTTATTCCTATTAGAATAGGCCATGTTACTAAAAAATTACTATTTAGAATAGTTCCGAACCTGCTTTCGAAAGGCATCATTGGTACAGACATGCTTAAAAGAATAGGGTTGAAAATGGATTTACAAATTAATCATTGGTGGCTTCCAGAATTGCCTAAGGTTCGATATACGATCGAAACTCATCCCAAAGCAAATCCAGAACCAGTTAAAATAAAAATGTTAGGAAAAAAGATTAGAAGAGAGAATACGCGCGAAATAGGAGTACAGACAGGCTAGTCAAGTGTTGAAAGAGACACGAAATCACGTAAGAATAGAGAGAAAAAAGAAAATGCGAATAAGGGGAGAAATAGAAAACAGGCAGAAGCAAAAAAAAATCAGAAAGTAGAAACGGAAAATGAGAAAATAAGTAATAAGAGTAAGGGAGTGAAATTCGGTACCACGGTTAGGTTGCGTAATTGTAGAGCGGGGGTACCCGAAAGTACGCTAGACAGCAGGAACTCGCTACCTCCGTTCTCGAACGATGTTCCATCCCTATCACTTAACCCTCCCCCCATAAGAGAGGACGACAAGAACTCTACCCAGGCACTGATTCCACAGCTGATGGAAATAAAGGTGCAGAATAGATTCTAGGCGTTGGAAACGCTAGATTCTGAATTCTCGGAAAATGAAAAGTGTGAGCAAATTTGTAAGACAGACGGTCCAAGTACGAATCACACGCGCGGCATGCCTAACAATTGTACGTTTGGAAATAAATTAGAAAATAAATTTGAGAAAAAATTTAGTTCAAGAATTTATTGTAATGAAAATTATAAGAAAAAAAATAATTTTTTAAATATTAATACTAAAATTGGGACGGGAAATAAAGTAAAACCCAGCAATTCTCAATTGGTAGTAGAAAGCATCAAACATCAAAACAAAATGAATTGGATTAATTTTAGGAATAATGCTATTATTAACAATAATATGATAGGCAAACTAATAATAATTAGGGAACCGATACTTTTCGCATCACAGGTATGCGAAGGTATCATGGCACTGACAGAATCAGAGCAAGAAAAAATAGATTACTAAAAGAAAAAATTCCAGAAACGAGTAAACAGCTAAAAGCGACCTAATGGGAAGTATAGATTTTGCTTCGATTTTAGGAAGGTGAATAATGTGACTAAAAAAGATTTATATCCGGTGCCAGTAATGGCGGAAATATTAGACACCTTAAGATCAGCAAAATATATTTCGAAAATAGATCTACAGGCGGCCTATAATCAAATTCCTTTATATTTGAATTCTCGAGTTATTACAGCATTTGGAGTTTCCGGGAAAGGTATGTTTCGGTATACACAAATGCCCTTTGGTTTATGTAATGCACTAGCGACGTTTCAGCGTCTTATGCATAAAATAATTACTCCCAATTTAAAACCAAATATTTTTGCTACTGAGACGACATAATAATAGTTTCGGAAACTTTTGAAGAGCATATGCATTATTTAAACTTAGTTTTAGATAGACTGAATGAAGCAAGTTTAACGATCAGTCCAGATAAGTGTGAATTTGGCTGTTCTAAAATTAAATACTTAGGATTCGTTTAAATAACAAAAGCTTACAAATTGATGACGACAAAATAAAGCCAATTTTAGATTTCCCGCGTCCAAAAACAATTAAGCAATTGCAGCGCTTGATAGGAATGGTTTCGTGGTACAGGAAATTTATACCACATTTTTCTGAAATCATAGAACCCTTAAATAGATTGTTAAAAAAAGGTAGAAACTGGGAATGGACTGATGAACAGGGAAAAGCTATGAAAACGATAAAGGAGTTGTTGACGACAGCTCCTATCCTGGCTTGCCCTGATTTCAGATATCCTTTCCAGTTGGAAACCGATGCGAGTGATACAGGCTTAGGTACGGTACTCATTCAAATCATCGAAGGGGATCAACATGTGATAGCGTATGCCAGTAGAGGGTTAAACGAAGCAGAGCGAAAATATTCAGTGTCTGAGAAAGAATGCCTAGCTGTTGTTTGGGCGATAAAAAAATTTAGACCTTATTTAGAAGGGTATAAATTTAAAGTGGTAACAGACCACATTGCTTTAAAATGGCTTCATAATTTGAAGAATCCGACAGGTCGTTTAGCTAGATGGGCTCTGGAACTAATTGAATACGATAACGAAATTCAATATAGAAAAGGTAGCGCAAATTTAGTGCCAGATGCATTATCAAGGATGAATGAAACGGAAAAATCGGTAGCTTTTATTTTAGCGAGTAGCATAGAAAGCGAAAGCAAAGAGTTTTTGGACGAAAACGATGAATGGTATACCATAAAGCCAAATTTAGGCAGGTTAAAAAGAAACCTGAGGAACACGAAAAATGGCATATTAGAGACAATCAGTTATACTTTTATGGACCCGACCCCCTTAAATCATCATTATTACCAGAAACTAATTCGTGGAAACTAGTAATTCCTAAGAATCTTAGAGAACAAGTCCTGTACGAAGGTCATGACAATAAACAATCTGGCCACCAAAGTTTGGAAAAAACTTACGCCAGAATTGCAGAAAATTATTTTTGGTCTGGAATGTACTCAGAAATTCTAAAGTACATTTAAAAATGCGAAATTTGTTTAAAGACTAAATAAAGCAATCAGAAGAAAATAGGACTAATGGGTAAAAGAATAACCGAGGAACCATGGACAGTGGTTGCAACTGATATCATGGGACCACTTCCGCATTCAAATTTGAGAAATAAATATATCCTAGTTTTTGTAGATTTATTTACGAAATGGGTGGAAATCATCCCAATCAAAAAGGCAAATAGCCTAGCGATTGAGAAAGAGTTCCAGAAGAAAATAATCTCAAAGTGGGGTACCCCTAGATTTTTACTATCGGATAATGGTACCGAGTTCTTTAATAAGACGATTAGGGAACTGGCCCAGAAATTCGGCATTAAACTTCTGAAAACGCCGAAATATTATCCACAGGCGAACCACACTGAGAAATGTAACAGATCGATAAAAACTACGATTAAAGCATACCTGAATAAAGATCATAGCGAGTGGGACAAAGACCTTGAAGATTTACAATTTTCTCTTATTACAAGTAAACATTCGTTAACAAATTTTACACCCGCTTTTTTAAATTTTGGAAGGGAATTAGCACCTTTAAAAACTTTAAAAATAAATTTCGAAGATTCAGACGAAATAGAATTCCAGGATACAGATAAAGGGACCGGTAGATTAAGAAAATTACAAATAATTAAAGAAGAAGTTTAGAAAAATCTAGATACAGTGAATAACAAACAGGCTATTGAATACAATTTGCGTAGAAGAATTTTTGAATTTGAGGTAGGTGATTTAGTTTTAAAAAGAGACAAAACCCCATCTAATAAAGATGCAAAAATAGCTAGAAAATTAAATAAAGATTTTAACGGCCCATATAGAGTTATTGCAAAATTATCTCCGACAATTTATGAACTAGGGAAAATTCGTGGAAGATCGATAGGGAATTGGAATGTTAATGATTTGAAAATATTCATACAGGATAGCGTCAAATTAGAGAATAACAATAAATAGTTTGAAATTAATTTAAGACAAAGAAAGAGTACGGAAGACAAAACTTCTAATTTTTACGAAGAAGAAAGTTTATTGTAGGACAAATCAGGACAGAAATGTTTTTCTTTGCTTCAAATAATGGCAAAAAACTCCAAAAACCGGAAGGAAAACAGGCAACTGGAGGGATTTGAAAAAGCAATGAAGGAATTGATTGAAAACAATAGAAGAAGGATGGAAGAGGATTTAATAAAATTTACGAATGAGATAAGAGAGAAGACAGCAGAAATTTTACAGCTTAGAAAAGAAATAGAAGAAAAAACAACAACAGTTAACGAAAAAAAAACGATTAGAAAAGAGAAAAACTGAATTTGCTAATTTACAAAAAGTCTTGGATATTATTAAAGGAGAAGCAAATTAAGGGAAAAGAAGAAAAGAAAATTAAAGGTGAGGAAGAAAAAGGACAAAACAAAGAGAAGATTCAGAAAAAATTGAAGAACTGGTGGAAAGAAGAAGAGGATATGATAAAAGAGAGGAAAGAGGGAAAGTGAGAAGAAGATGAAAGAATCGACAACTATAAGAAGAAACTTCAGGAGGAATTGGATAAGAAAAACACAAAAGTTTATTTATTTATTTATTCAAATTACGAGCAAGTAGCCCAATTAAAAATGCAGACAAGAAAAAGTGTTTCTTTTACAGCTAAGTTAAATCTAAATATAAAATAATCTAAACCTAATCTTAACTTAATCTAAATTTAAGAAAAATCTACTAAAATTTGAGACCTGATGCTTGCGTAAAAGCTAGAGTATGAAGAGCCGAAGACAGTAAGTCCTTCCTTATCACATTCATTCGCGATTCTAGTAATTGGAGACATTGGTGAGTGTTCACCAAAACTAGATCTAGGTGTATATGCATGAAGTACATCAGGTGCGTTGTTAGAGCATCGCAGGGATCTTAAGTATATATTTGGTACATGGAAATGTACACTTTCAAGTAATTGAGGACATGTTACACTACCA
>JBAGKK010315315.1:0-19796 GCA_037177015.1 Euceroptres primus
AAATTCACATGATGCACTCTCACTTGGACTTCTTCCCAGAAAATATGGGAGCAGTTAGTGATGAACATGGTGAAAGAGTTCATCAAGATATCGCTATAACCGAGAAGAGGTATAAAGGTAAGTGGAGTGTGAACGCTTTAGCAAAAACTTTCAATCACTTAAACAATTTTAAATAATAAATGCATAACTTTGTCAGTTTTCACTTCAGAGATTTCGTTTTCGGGCTAAAATAAACTAATATAATTTTGCTTTTATTCTAATCTTGTAAAAAGTCTCCATTCCACAGCTATTTCTTATTATTCAAACAATTTTAATTAACAAATACATAACTTTGTCAGTTTTCATTACAAAGATTTGGATTCTTTTGTACAACCAAGTGATATTCTTTGGCATTTTACGCAATATTCTAGCAAATCTCCATTATACAACTATTGTTTATTATTTAAACAATTTGAATTGACAAATGTATAAATTCTTTTGTTTTGAATACGAAGATTTTGGGTTTTTAGTAGATTCAACTACAAATATTGTGTGGAAGGTGCTTTCCTGTAATAATTTCGTGCCAGACAACAATTTTTAATTCTTCAAACAATTGAAATAAACATTTCAAAGATTCAAATCAATAATTTTCCATTAGATAGAAATTCTTAATCGTAATCCCGTTTTCTGTTATGAGTCATCATTATGAGGATAGAGAAGCTGGGCTTATGCTTCCGGAAGCAATGGACTCACGGTCTTTAGGAATACTTTCCTCAAACTGCATAAATAGGGGTCAACAGAAACCTACAAGAAATGGAGCACATCTTCTATCATACTAATCAGAAATGATTTTCTGGGGTTATTTTCTCTGCACCGTTTAAAATTTTTGTTTCTAGTCTTTTGGGCTTTTTCGGAAAGTTTCCCGATAGGTATCACGAAAAAAACAATGATTTTTGCACCGTGAATGAGAATTTTGTATACTGAAGCAGGCATATAATACCAACTGTAATGTCTTACATAAATTTCTGCAGTATCGATAGCAACGTTGTGAAATAGCTCGGTGTCAAGTGCTTTACCGCTTGCCAAAAGTTACAGAATAATGTAAAAATTCTTTAGCAATCATTTTCAATTTTTTTAATTTC
This sequence comes from Euceroptres primus, assembly GCA_037177015.1. NCBI lineage: Eukaryota > Metazoa > Arthropoda > Insecta > Hymenoptera > Figitidae > Euceroptres > Euceroptres primus. The sequence continues at coordinate 1,122 of JBAGKK010315315.1, forward strand.
AGAGATTGTTTAACAATTTTTCAAAAACTTTCTTGCTGTGTTCCTGTCGTTAGTGGAACCAGTTCCTTGTCGTACTACATTGATGATTGGACCGAGGCTTTTGCGAATTTCATCTTGTATAGTTTGTTTTGTATCCTCGAAAATCGCTTACTGGACATCTGTTTTGACTTGCCACTGCTTAAAAGGGCAATCTATAAGAAATGTGTAGTATGTATTCCATGAAACGGATCCATACATGTAACGTTTGTAACCAGTACTGGAATGCACCTACATTTTCTTCTTTAGTTTAGCAGACGGCTCATTTCTGAGGACTTTTCCCCACAAACAGTACAATTTGATGAAGCACAAGTGTCAGTAATTACTTGGAAAACTTTTCCTTCAATCATGGTACATATTAGTTCGTCCTCTACATTATAAACAGTATCATTAATTGCTATTTATCTGCTCTCAATCGTTTGATTTGCTTTTAAATGTTCTGAAGTTCATTTAAAATTCTATCCTTTGTCTCTGGTGCAAAATGAAATGATATAGGCAAGCAAGAGTTGGGAGAGGAAGTTCGAAGTTTTTCCCAAACTGTTATCGATTTTCCTGCGAATTGAAGAGAAAGCGGAACCATTGACATCAAGAATAGACTTGAAGTAGAACTTTCCTTATTTTCTGATATATATATTGATGAGGATTTATTCCGGATGTCCCATCGCAACCGTACTTAATTTCTAATTTTAAGTTGTTTACATAATCAGTTAGTACATCCTTAATTTTCAATATTCTTTAAGCTGTATGGTTCAGTAATCCGTGAAGTTGTAGAGTTGCACCTGTTTCATTAATTTCAATTGTCGAAATTGGTGGATAGCACTTCGTTTTGGAATTCGCAATTTTTTTACATGGAGGAAGAACATCAACGTTTTTCTCGTTTAAACGTTTTCTAAGGAGTTCTTATTCATTTTTGGATAATTTCAAATCTGTATAAAGTGCAAGTGCTTTGTCATCTGTAAATAGGATCGAATTTTTAGCTGGTGATGTTCCCGCTTCTGCTTCCTGCACTTCTAATTCTGGTCTGCCTTCACTCAAAACGTCTTTTTAACAATACGAATTGCTGTTTCTTTATCTAAAGTGCGCATGTTCTTTAATAAATTAGTATCCTCCTCTGAAGTGGATCCTTTTAATGCTTCTATACTTCTTGTCGTAGTTTTTTCAGAACATTCTTCAAAGCTTTTTGTTTTTTGATGTGACGGAAATGCTACCTCTGAAGCTTTAAACATATTATCCAACCAAATTGAATTTTTCTCGAGAAACTTATCCTTATTACAAATAGAAGCTTTGAAATTTTTATTAAAAGTCGATACAAAAAACTGAGTCAGTTTTTTACGAACAATTTCTTGTAAATTTGCAGAAAGTATATATTTCAGTAGATCCTCGACACTTTTGGAATTTGGTTCAAACATGATATCAGCAAGTTCTCGATTTTTTATTTCCATAGGATCCATGTTTCTCTTATTAATAAAATTAATAAGGTAAAAATCGCAGGAAATAAATAAGAATCGCAGAAAACAATCGAGAGCTTCACTATGCCTGTAGCGTAAATAATGTTAGTCAGCAGGATTATGCAACTAAAAGGAATATCAAGAACAAGTGAGGATCGCAGTAAACAAATGAGGATCACAGAAAGCAATCGGGAGATTAACTAAGCATGTAGAGTAGACAATGTTAGTCGGCAGGATTATGCAACTAAAAGAAATATCAAGAACAAGTGAAGATCGCAGAAAACAATCGATAGCTTCACTAATCCTGTAGCGTAAACAATGTTAGTTTGCAGGATTATGCAAATAAAACGAATATCAAGAACAAGTGAGGATCGCAGGAAGCAAATGAGGATCACAGAAAACAATTAAAAGCTTAACTAAGCATGTAGTGTAGACAATGTTAGTCAGCAGGATTATGCAACTAAAAGGTATATCAAGAACAAGTGAGGATCGCAGAAAACAAATAAGGATCGCAAAAAACAATCTAGAGATTAGCTAAGTATATAGCGTAGACACATGTCATTAAATTATTACAGGAAAGCACCTTGTAGTTGTATTTCTATAATGGAGATTTACCACAATATTGAGAGAAATGCCAAAGAATATCATTTGGTTTTACGAAAAAATCCAAATGATTATAGTGAAAACTGACAATGTTATGCATTTGTTAAATAAAATTGTTTAAATAATTGAAAGTTGTTTTGCAATATCAAGTTGGCACTGCAGAATACCATTGACAAGATATTTGCAATCACACCTGCATTTTAAACGCATTATATTTATTAAATAATATCGAAATGTGAATTTGTTTATAACATTTGTTTAAACAATTACTAGATATTATTTGCTTTTGTTTAATTTCTAATTAAAATTCATTTTACACATATTTCCTGCAAAAATATCAGTTTCAAGCAACAAAAAGGAGCTAATTTTCCCCAAATTTTTAAGTTGCATTTCTCACGCTCATAAGGTGATCTTACGCCGCGCTTGACAACTGCAAGCTGGAGCGAGCATTGTTCGGAATTTGATGATCTCAGCATATTATTGCTTCCTGCTTTTTCAGAATTAATAATTAAAATATTTATTGGGGTTGAGATTTGTCGGTAGGGTTGAATTATAGTTATCAATTATTGGATAATTATTAATCGTAATTCAATTAAGACGATTGGTTATCTTCGACAAACTGCCCCTGAGAGTACGTTCATGATTATCGACTATTTGTGATTGATCAGTACCTAAGATGTTAAACACTGATCAATCACATTTAATCAATTTATTTTTGGTAGCTTATTGGAAAGCTTTATTGCAATTTCTGGAATTTATTACAAGAAACAATAATCGCAGCATCAATATTGAGTTTCAATCAATCCCATGTTGAAATTGAACTGGGAACCGGCCGGGATCCGTCCAGAATCGCCACTCTCGTCCGTCCGGGAACCGGCCAGAAAGCCTGGTCAGGTTGTAGTCAAGCTGCCCAACTATGGACTCCCAAAGATCTAGAGGCGCTGCAGCTGATTTGCGCTGATTTTATATAATTAGGTTTTAATTGTATTTGAGAATTTAAGTACTGAGATACTCGAATTTTAATTCTTTTTTATAATCTCAATCCCCTGGGGTGTTATAAGAACGTTATAAGAAAAAGATACAAAAAAATTATTTAAAAAAATAAGCATAAATTAAGTGCAAGTAGCAATGATTCAACTGTCTCTATGTACTATATCATATTCGTTGAATAAATAAGTTATTTTCTTTTGTAATTTTTCACTATAAAACCACCTCTTTTACACTCTTATGTGTTCAAAAGTTTAGATAAAATTTTAATTCCATTACTAAAATAGTTTCAATATAAAATAGTTTTATTTGATGCCATAAGGCCTCAAAAAATGTATACTCCTATACTTAACTAAAAAATCACCTTTATGACACCTCTGACATTTGAAAAATGCTTAAAAACCGTAAAAATTATGCCATTAAAAATTTTATAATTGTGAACAGGTTTATGAAAAAAGATAATCTCTGTGCAAAATCTATCTTATAATTATATAAATATTTTCAATTGACAACATAAATGAGGAAAACAAATCCCCCTCGTATCCTCTTTAAAAGAAATCCATTATGACCTACTTTTAATACTAAACACATGTGAGTAGCTCGACCAGCGGTTGACCGGATCCTGACCATGAAATCCAAGTAGGATTGCCCCGATCAGTGCTCGACCATGCTCTCATGACCAAAAAATTGCCTGGCCATCACCCAATCGGCCTCTAACAGAGTTCTTTACCAGAAAATGATCCCAGCCCGCTCGCGGCCTGTTCGCGGCTTGGATCCTATTAATAATTGAAGTTTCTTTGACATTTTTATTTTTCTAAAGCCATGATTATGATTAAAAAATTTAGAATCATCTTTTAACTTTTTAAAAGAAGAAAACCATTTTTTTTAAGAATCGCTTCCAAAGCCTTCAATTCACATAATTATTAACAATTATAATTGTTAATAATAAATTATTTACGATGAACGATTGTTATAAACAATTTCTGAAGATAGCATTTATCTTTGATACTTTCGAATGAGCATACATAAGCAATAATTATTATGTATGCTTATTCGAAAATATCAAAGATAAATGTTATCTTCTAAAAATCCTTATAACAATCGTAAATCGTAAATTATTTGTTATAAACAATAATAGTTGTTATTAATTCTGTAAATTTAGGACTTTAAAAGCGATTCATCGAAAAAAAATTTTTTCATCTAAAAATTTCAAAGTTGATTCTTTATTTATAATTGTGTTTATAATAATGCTAATAATTAATTACAAAACACATTTCATACTTTAAAAATCACTTCCAAGATGATTACTATAGGATATACCATTAAAAATAATTCTGAGCAAAAATGTCAAAGTCAGTGATTTGTTTATGAAATTTGTTATTAAATATAAAAATAGTTAATTTTTAACCATTACTCGTATCAGCAGACCATTGCTACATACATTCTATTACATTTTAGTGACAGAAGAGCATCCCGTTTCTGAGAAAAGTCACAAAATTGTATATTTGGTACTGAACTTGTTTATAACAATATCCATTATTTATATATAATAACAATTCATCATGGTCTGTTATTCCAATAATAAATCACCTCAATTCAATTCTAAAAAATACATATTTTTACCTAAAATTACAGCAGTAGAGTACTTGTTATATACAAATTATTTATAACAATTAACTTCAATACTCAATCAAATATTTCTGTTTCTTAAGAGTACCTTTACTAATTCTGACTGATAGTGTGTTTATTCACGTCCTCAGATCTAAGCAAAAAAATCAAGTTCTGAAAATAGCACATTTTGTCAGTTTATTTATTTATGTAGAATTGCACTAACCAAGAAATTCAACAAACGGCTAACACACGATTCTTAACAGTAAATTTAAGAATTTCACCAAACACTGTGCGCTGCCGTGCAATATTCGCAAATGATTTCTATCGGTGTGCTTCCTAGCTACACAACGTACTATTTTAATCCTTCAATCTTAACACTTAAAGGGCAGATGGGGTATGGCATACCCCACGCAAACTTTACGCTCCAATTTAGTCTTACTAAAATGTAGATCATATGTTGTGTCGTCATCTCCTAGTACATTTTGTTACCCTCTTTATATTCGAACAGTAGCTGCGATCTTTAATTTTTTCACAAAATCGTCATTTTCAACTTACGAAATAAATACCTTTTTTAAAACGCTGTTGCAATTATTTTTTCTTTAAAGTACTACACCTCGTAAGCATCCACCTAAATTTTTACTTCAAAATATTGAAAATTGCAAAAGTTATGCATTTTGAAGTAAAAAAGTCATTTTTTCAATTTTTTTCCAACATTGTTTTGAACAATGTTAATTTTTAAAAGTCGCTATGAAACTTTAGTTTTATTCAGTAATTTTTGTATAATAAAATATCCAATGATGTTATTCCAGCCCACATTAAAAGAAGGCGGGGTATGTCATACCCTGTGTGCTCTTTACGTAATTTTTCGAAGGTGTGCCCTTTAAGGGTTAAAATGTCAAATTCTTTTTGTAAATTGTAATTTACCAGCACTCAACTGTATATGATTTTTATTATAGGATCGTCTCTATTTTGTAATGGAGTATGTAAATGGTGGTGATTTGATGTTTCAAATACAACAGTGTGGAAAATTCAAAGAACCGGTAGCAGTGTAAGTAAAATTAAGTTAATTTCTACAATGTAACTGACTGAACCTTTTAGAACACGCAGCATTTGTGCATTGCGCAACTAACAATGTTAATAGAGGGTCGAAAGTTTCCATAAAGCCTACTGAAGACTGGCAGCGATTTTTGAGTTGTATTTTCTTTAAAACATTGATGCTAATAGCAAGTTTTTCAATTACGCATGCATGCAGAGGGAAATAAGTCCTTTTTTTGGATCAAATTATTATTCAACCTACAAATTTTTAATCGACTTGGATGTTTTTTGGAGAAAATGTAATAAAATTTAAAAGACAATTGTGTTGTTCGTTAAAGGATAAATTATTAATTAAAATAATTAATTTCGTTCACCCTGGAGGCCACCAAGCTACCAAGTTCCGAAAGAGATTGCTTTCATTCTGGGATCGTTATCCTTTGTCTTTACCTAAGACTGCCGTCGTTAACTGAAATTCTGCTTCTAATTGTAATTTTTAAAAAAAGGTACGGTTGAACTCAAAACAAAATACTAGCTTTTAGGCTCAAGAATCGTAACTTAATGGAAATTTAATAAATAACTTCGCTAGATCAAATTCCTAGATGTACTCACTAGATAGTGTATCTGAAAAGTTACATCGAAAATTTCAAGCGAATCGATAAAGATTTATGGTAGCTATCATTTCACCCAATTTGAAAAATACAGTTTTGAGAAAAACGCATTTGAAAAGTTGAGTAACATTCTACAGTAGAAAATGTCAATATACCTTTAATCTATGATGCCTGCACCATACAATTGACCTTCTGCATTGATATTCTCCTCTTCCTCTTCTTTCCTAGTTGATTTTGAAGCAAGCCGAGATGTTTTTGCAGCTTCAGTTAACGATAGGTTGGATAACTCGACGCGGCGCCGCAGAAATTGTAACAATTTGTCTCTATCGTCTTGCCTAAAACCGCTATAATTTTCATAATACTGCTTATTCCATCGTTGAAGGTGCACACAGCAAGATGTCCTGCAATATCAAGGACAGTTTTCCCACTTGATGTTGCTTTTAGGACCATTGACCAAACCATAGCATTGAAGCTTTCGTTACTGTTTTTTGTGAAACCGTGTAAGAATATCATCGCTGCTCAACTCTTCGTACATGGGCTTGATGGCGTTAAAAACTGTATCTGGAAGAGGCTGTTTATGTGAATAACCAGAAAAAGTATTTCTGGCTTTTGCCTTTGCCAAGAACACCACGAATTTTCACCGGGTGGGCACTTTTTTCCAAAAGCGGTCGGAGCGCGTAGCGGGGTAACATATTAGCAAAAAATTCGATTTTTTGAAATTTCTGTAGTGCCCCTACCCCTTAATTATTCGTTTTGATTTTACGTTCCGAGTCAGGAATGAAACAGTTTAGTGTATTACGCGTACTACTAGCTGGTCAACTGAATTTGAAAAATTTAGTTGACAGAGTTAAGACAAAATTTACGCTTGTCATTCATCTGACTTCTATTCGGCTTTCGTCGAAAACAGTAACATATTACAGGCGTGGTAGGTAACATCATGCGCGAGTAGTCAGATTTCAGTAACAACGGGCGGTGGTGACTCTTAGTTACGGAATCTGCCGCCAGATGTCGCTTTCCCGGCTATTACCGCATGTTGTTACTAGAACGTGACTACTTTGGCGATATAATGTTACATGCTACGTTTGTAACTTGTGACAACCCGTTGTTACCTGCTGGAACTGTAAAATACTAGTAAAAACCTCACTCGTGATCTGTGATTAGTGAGGACCTTTTCAGAAAAATAACGTGTGTTAGCTGGGAACCTATAGTTTTGCCTAATCTTTCATTGTACTTCAAGGATGGTTTATCAAGAAAAAAGTTAAAGCTACGTAGCTTAGTTTGTGTTATCTAATAATTTAAAAAAACTAAGAAGGTCCATTAACTTTCGCATGTTGTCTGAGACGTCAGTATGAACTGTACATAACCTCAATTTCGCTCGTTCCATTAGACTTCGGAATCGACACAAAATATTTTTTAAATTTTCCGCGTAAATCTCCTTGTGGTGATTCAAATTTCTGAAATTTTTCTTTATGCCTCGGTGGATACACTAAAAAGTAAAATAACTGTCGGATAATGACACTTTTTCATGAATAGGCTTAATTGTTTTTGTAGAGTCAAATTAAAATGTTTTGCCAAAAATTTCTTGCTCTCACATTGCTTATACTGAAAGAAACTGTCAATTATATAAACAATTTTTATAAATAAACGCATTTGTTTATAAAAACTAATAATTTTTCTCAGTTTGAAAAACATGACAACAAGGAGTCTGTGGTAAGCTGTTTCCACAAAAAAATTAAGCCTGTTCATGTAAAAATCTTCAGAATGTGCATTTGTTTATAAGGGTCTTTGCCAAAAAGTTGTGAATTTGGACTATCTATCTACGTTTTTTGAAAAAACAAACTTCTCAGAACCAGTTAAAGAATTTTTTCTATCAGGGGAACGTCGTGTAATATGGCGGTGTAGCTAATGCGGCGCACATGGTATTTAAATATATTGGCGGATTCTGGGAGAGGAAGGACAACTTGTTTGCATGTATTTAAGTATTTAGTGATGAATAATGACACATTAGAAGAATGAAAGCAATTTTTAAAATTTTATCAAACAAGATGTGTTTTTCATGCTTTAAAATTTTTACTCCTATCAGAAGTGCAACAAAGAAGGAATGAAAACTTATAGTAGATTATTTTGAATTTATTTAAAAGATTCCTCATGTCAATTATATTGAACTTTTCCAATGCTGTAATAATACTCATATTACTAAAATTAATTGTCTTTTACGAACAAAAACGTTTATTTGTGCTGCATGTACATGCGTCTAATGTGGCGCAGCAGCTATTTCCAAAGGGTTCCAGTGGTAACATGGTTAAAAGCATTATTCAATCGTTCTAATTACAAGAGTTATTACCTCCAATACACTTGAATATTCTTAAGCATGAGTCTTTTTCATCTAAATTTAAGTTTCGCCTGTACGCAGATCGTTTTTAATTAACAAAAGTACAGAAAATAGAAGTGCGCCACATTAGCTCCCAATTCAGGTAACTTAACGCAGGTACACTTTTTGGGAAACTCAAAAGTTAACTGTTTTATTCGATTTAAAAATTAATTTTTGCCGCATGTAAAGCAAAGTTAAGATATTTTTTTACACGTTTCATGTCTTATTACAACGATACGGCTTTTATTTTTGTATTTATGCAGAGTTTCTCTTGTGTGCGCCACATTACACCTCACTGCCCTATTTCTAATCCAAAATAGGTCATTTTCGTAGTGAGGATAAATAATTTACACGTTAGGAAGATTACCGAGTGGACATTCAATAAACACAGAAAAGTAAATTTCTAAATTATTTTTAAAATATGTAGAGATAAAAAATTTTTACAATTCTGTAAAAATGTATTTTTTCGCACTTTATTTGATTGTCTGCAGATTTTCGATTACATTTTTATTATATTAACATTATTTAAGAATGGGCGACCGAGTGGACATTATCATAAATCGTACGGTGCACAATTTGTTGTCACTTTGTGTCTACCGAGAGGACCTGAAATTTCAGGGATTGTAACAAGACGTTTAAGGCTCATTCCAAAAAAAGAAAATAAGCCTATTCATGTAAAAGTAGTCAAAATGTGCATTAATAAAAATTGGTTATAAAAAATAATAATCGTTGTCAATTTGAAAAAGATGGCAGCAAGGAGTTTGTGGCAAGGCATTTAAGGCTGATTCTACAAAAAAGTTAAGCCTATTCACTTAAAGTAGTCAAAATGTGCATTTGTTTTCAAAAATTATTTCAATAATTACCAAATAACTGATTGCAATTGGACACCTTTTTTTCATGAATTTGAAAATCTCAAAAAAATAGTACATCCGAAAAGTTAACAAGAACAAAAACTCATCTTTATTGTTTAATAAAAAATTGTGCTTTGCTCGAAGTGAATTTTCCGCAGTTATCCCTTACATCTGGAAGCCTTACGTTTATTACAAAAGACATCAAAATGCGTTAAGAATTGACTTGTCGGGCGAAATTTGTCCAAAAATGTCCTTTTTTTCCACTGTGCGAAGTGACTTTGGTCGGCGGCGACGTTCATGTTAAATTTGAGCGACGACGCGCCGGCGTGACGCCGATCTCAATTTTCGGCGGCAGCATGGCGGCGTCAATATCGGCGTGAGCAAGACTGGCTAGAAACTTTTCATTATAAATGGCACAAAATTCTATCATTTGGACAAAAAACAAATCAATTCAGAAACTAAAATATCAGGCGCCAATTAGCCGCGATGGAATAGGAACTTTCTAAGGGATCCACGACAGGAAAATAGACCGAATTTTAATAATAATATTACCTCAAGTACGGTAATTAAGTTTACTTACGAAAAGGGTAGAAAAATAGGATAGACAATTTAAATGCGTGGCTTCTGCTACGTGGTCCGAAGGCTGATTCTACACAATCCAAGTTATACTACTACTAGACTAATAAAAGCTTCTATGATAATTTCGACTCTAATACCGATGTGTATCAAGTAAACTAGCATGAGTTCAAAATTACGAATTGATAAAATAAGAAAAAGGGCACTCTCGAACAGTTGGAAGAAGCGCGGTAGAGGTTACTCTAACCTCTAAATAGAAGCAATGGAATACCGCGAACTCAAATACACTAACGCTCACCAAATAAATGAAAACTTTACCTAAGACATTCTAGATGCGCAGGCTTCCATCTTTAAATTGATCTTTATTCTTAGCTAATATTCTCTCGTTATTAATTAAAGTGACCGCGCAACCAGACAGGTCTGTTCGCCGAGAGTCCCAGAACAAGAGTAATGAGAAAAGACGCCACCGCAGGAAGTGCCAGGTCCGGAATTTAATCTGATCAATAAGAGAGCGGCGAGTCGGTCACGTGACCTCTCTAGAAAATCAATACCTTTTACAGACTCGTCACTACTAAAATTGGGCCCAATGTTTGATTAATTATCGAGTGAAAGCTCAACCTTTCTGCCGAACTTAGTAAAAATTTACTTGACTTTATTAGGCTTTACCATAACCTATTGAAAATTGATCTCGAGTCTCGATTTATAGCATAATAAGCAATTAGAATTTATGATTAAGCGCAATGTTTTCGAAACAGTAGGTCCGTCACACGCTGCTACTCTTTACTTGGCTTGCCGGGAGAATATGAATATTATCAGATCTTCCATTCCGTCAAAATGATAATCCTCAGCCTCCTTCCCGACTGTTTGGCGTCTATTTCATGATACATAATCAATGGGATCCCTTAGATAGGTTATCTCGCGCGAGTACATGAAAAATACATTTAAATCCGACAAATTAGAATCGTTTTTAAAACTACCGAGAGTGCCCCTTTTGGAATAGTTGTACTCCTACTCTGGGATTTTAATATCGCGAATTCAACTTTCAAATAACCCTTCCGGGAAGGTGAGTTCACAAAAGTTGATTTGTGCATATTACCACATCAAAACAAATAAGAAGAAGATAAAAACAAAATTTGTTTATAAAATTTAGTAAAATATTTAGTAAAAATTTAGTGAAATATGCATAAATAATATAAAAAATAGTTAAACTAACAGTCAGAACGAATCAGTCACAAAGAAATAATCTGAATTTGCTCATAAGTGGAGCTTTATCTGTTTGGAAAGTCGATATCTGCGCTGGAAATTATATGCGCCATCATATGCTACCATGGTTACATTTATTTTGCGCAAGTTTGAGCATTCTTGTGTGGCTCAAATCTTGAAATAATCACGCCGCCGAAAATTGTGAACGGCGTTATGCCAGTGTGTCAAATGAAAATCGGCGGCGTCTCATCTCAATCGCGGACCTCTGTTATTGGCTATAATTCATTTCAACCTATTGAAGTATTCGGTTACTATAAAATGCAGGTAAACATTCTCAATCTACAAAAAATTATGTTTTTGGTTCGTTGTTGTTATTTGTTTTATATAGTTCGCTTTTTTCGAAACTACTAGCAGCCTTACTTTTTTTTGAACTACTACATTCTTAATGAGGATAGTGATCAGGACTAATGCTTGTAATATGAATGTTATATAATATCTATTATTAATAAATCACTTTAATATCAATAAAATTAGCAGTGAATTCGATTTCGGGTGTATTCCCGTAGTCTATATTTTTGGTGCTCATATCATGAGCACTTCGTTTCCTCGTTGTGATGAAATCGCAAATAGATAATTTGCTTCCTCATAGAAGAAGGATTAGTTATTTTAATAAAATTGTAAATATTAATTCTTTTCAATATTATAAATGATTAAAGTTTCCTTAATCTTCAATAAAATCTAGGTCAATCGATTCGTTTTAAATCAAGGATTTTTTTCATTTTGTGGTTGGACATTGAATATTTAAAATTGTAAAAATTATTTTGATAAAATTGTAAATTTTTTTTTTCAATATTATATATGAACAAAATTTTCTCAATCTTGAATAAAATGTGTTCACATTGTATTGTATTGTATCGTAATTTATTTTATTTGCTCTTCCTGAATTGTACAAAGAAATAATAGCTAATAAGAAATTAATTTACGAACTACAAATAGTAATTTGCATATAGGTCCGCTGATCCGTGAAAATAAGGAAAGTAGATGACGCATACACTAATTTCACCTATAGGGAAAAATTCTATCAGGAAGTACAGTGGTACAACTTATCCTAGGAATTCTTAATAAAATCGAGCAATCGGAGGACCTCGCTGCTAAAATTAAAGATAGCTCGCAAGACGAACATTGAGTAGGAGTTTATAATGCGCAACCAGAATAGGTTCCAGCTGGTAATTACTAACGTACAACTAAAGAATCTGCGCCTGAGAACACGGTAAGCCGGATAAACCGCCAGGATATAGAGTAAGTCTTCCTCAGAAAACATATTGCAAATAGTCCGTAGACTTTTACTCAAATAGAGATACTTCCATTCTCCACAAACAATTCTTCATCTCTTTGCTCTAACAAGCCTTAATTGCGTTACAACCTTAGTACACGAAAACGGTATGCGCATACTTTTGGCAGTCTAGGCTCTGGCATAGCCAAAACCTTCTCCATTCATGAAAGAGATGCCTTGAGGATATCATATGCTAAATGTGTAGTCCCCGTTTCTAGCCGAACTGCCTACTCCTGAGTGTGAGCTGGAAGTGACAAAATTCTTTTAAAGAAGGTAGACTGGTCTTTTTCAATAGATTCTACATACCTCAAGCCCCAGACCTGGACAGCCTATGAAAGGATGCTTAACTCTAAGCTCTGAAATAACGTTGTTTTAGCAGCCCATGTATCAGACCGAGTAGCATGGAGAATTCCAGTCGTAGCCCCCGTCGCCGCAATGACTGAACTGATCTTTTTATTGGAAGTCCTCAAGATCTGCCGGAGAATCTGCAAGCACAACAATATCATTAGCGTAAGCTAAAAAAAAGACCTCCGTTTTTGAGTCTATAAAATGTTCCTAACCCCATGGTCTCGCAGAAAATTCTCGAGGTCATTAAGAAACAATGTAAAGAGTAATGGGCTAAAAATTTTACCCTGGAGCACTCCCAGCATAATTTCTACCGGCGAAATATTGCCTTTACGTGTACAAATTACTAAGGTTGCATTATTATAGAGAAGATTTTTGAGATCTTTAAAATTTTTGTTCTGACTCCCATTTCGAGTAATTTTTTCCAGAGGAGGTTATGACTGACGGACGGAAAGTCCGCCTTAAAATCAACGAAAAAAGCCTACACCTTCCCTCTAGGTCTCGATAAATGAATTTGTACAATTGAGCTTAAGGTAACGATGTGATCGACACAACCTCTCCCAGCCCTAAAACCCGCATGATTCTCCGGGAGATGTCCCTCACTCTCAGACCATTTCGACAGCCTATTCAGCAAAATTTTTGTAAAGATTTTAGTAATCGTGTTGACGAAAGCGATGCATCTGTAGTTACCCGGGCCTGCCTTACTCCGTTTCTTGTGAATCATTATTGTATTAATAGAAACCCAACTTTTAGGTACTCTTTCAGCTTAAAAAATTGCACTAAACAGAGTTTGTAACAACAACAGCCAGGTGACGGAAAGGAATTTGTGAAACTCGCTACCATATAGGGAATTAGCGAAGTCTTGCAAATGATTCAACTCTATACATCCCATCTAAACTTTACGAAGTCTAAAAAAATTAACTGCTTTTTAAAACTCCGCAGAATTTTTGCATTCTGCGAAAGTCTTAGTAATGAATTGCTTGTGCTCAACTTTCTTTTGTCTTATAAGCTTACAATGTGCTGCCTTAAATTGTTATGCTTTTTATCCTCTAGAGGAGCGAAACGTGATTTTTTGCGTCTTTTAAGGCTTTTCTTTAATTCCTTTCAACTCTCAAACCAACTTTTCCAGGAAAGGCTCCTCCGTCTTAAGGCTGTTAGGATTTACAGGAAAATCCCCCTCTTGTGATACCACTACCGGCATGTGTTCGGACGAAGTTAGAATCAGCAGAATCTCGAAAGTTTCAACTAGCTCAACAAAAAACCTGTCACACGCCACTGAATCTATCACAATATTTATTTTTTCCTTAGGCCCATGAAACATGAAACAGGCAGGGGTATCATTAGTTGTTCTACCATTCAATATCAAAAAATCGTTATATTCCAAAAAATTTACTAGATCTACCCCTGTTTTGTTAATTACTAAATCCATCGTCGTCCTGACAGGTGTAAGGTGGGAGTTTATAGGAAAAGTTTCGTTTTCGACAGAGTTTAGATTCCCAATACGGGCATTAAAATCCCCCTTCCCCCCTAAAAGGAAGAGAGAATCGGGGTGACTCTCAATGAGCTCAGACAGGATCCGATCTAAGGCATCCCATACATCCTCCAAAACAGCTAGAGAGCTAATATACGCAAAGCCTACAATACAATTCGTCGACTCTATAGTTCATTTGATGAAAACCAAAAATTTACTCATATCCAGTGTTTTATATTTGTAAACAGAACGATTCATAAATATCGCTAGCCCCTCACTCGGACGACCCACTCCTTCTGGCTTAGTGGCATTACTGGAGATATAATCGAAATTGGATAGCGAGAAGTGGAAGTACCTGGGGTGGGAGGACAGTCATGTTTCGCTTATGCAAATTACACAGAACGCACGGTTCTTTACCGCGCCATATACTGCTTCCAGGAAGTAGTTTATACATACTAACACATTCAAATCCGGGCAAGGGGTCCGAGAGGACGAGGAAAGCTGAACTCGGAGCTCAGCCGTAGCGTAGCAACAAAGTGCGCAATAGTGACGCAGTTGTCTACGCGTCGGTCAGCGTCGGTTCGCATCAGTTCGATTTCAGTGTTTTGGTTATGCGTGATGTGTAATAATTTATAAATAAAAACTAAATTAAACTTAACAGTAAAGTAGACGTTAAATTAAACTTATACTTAAAAAATAGTTTTTACTCATGACAAAAATCAAACAGAAATAGTTCATACGACCCTGACTTGTTTACGTTTAGAGTAACTCGCTTTAGTGTCAACGCCATTGAGGCAACCTCCGAAGCCGGCGTTAAATCGGAATTTCAGTGTAAATCTAAATTGCTAACATAACTTTGAATGTCTGAGAGGTTAACAAATCCATAGATATTCCAAAAAAAATACATGGGCAGTAATTAACATTAAAATTCGGAGCAACCAGATATTTTATCTGACTTGCACCAGCATCCCTACCACTCACTTTAGACGACGACGTTGTGTCCTGCGCAGGAAAGAACTCTGGTTGCTATGAAGATTTCTTAGCAGAAGTCGCGCGAGTAGTAACTTAGTTCTTTCCCGCAGACTTGACGAAACTGTCCAAGGAAAAGTCGGACGATGATCACCTAGATGGAGTAAGCTGCTTTCTTTTTTGCTCTAAAGCAGACTTGATTAGTTCGTAGATCAAACCGTGTTATTGGCCTTAGTGAAACATTTAGCAGGGTTGTTTGTACGAGCCTTAGGTGAGTAATAGAGTATCCGCTGAATCTCGTCCTTATCAAGCGCTCGACCTTCGGTCCATAGTCTGTCCTTCTTAATTGCGATAACAAATCCAAGCTCTGTCAACGTTTCTTTCTCACGTAAGAAGGCTCTTGATGCACCCCTGTCTGCGCTGGTTTTGTCATTCATGATGTTTAGGCCTGTGTTCTGGAGATACTGGAACTTCATGAAGGTCAATGCCTTAGTCTTGCTTGAGACTAATTTAATTAATATTGATCTAGCATCTGGGATCCCGCCATTTCTACAGATGGCATCGACGTCTCTAGCCTCAAACAGGGATTCTAAGGTGCAGGCGACAGATGCTTTAAGATCTCGATTTACCTCTTCTGTGTCAGAGAGTTTGTGAAGAAGCAGATTTTTGGAGCACCCCTAACATCACAATTGTTCCTATTCAGAGCCGGTCTCTCCTAGATCACTATCCAGCTTCTGAAATTTTTTTCCAGGATGCTGTAACAACCCGAGGAAAAATTTGGCAGCGGTTTTTATAGGGACTAATTCCCTTCCACCTACCGATAGTAAAGAGACGTAGAATTATATCTTTCCTCAGATACGGAAGGTTAGAAAGAGATGTATCGTTCTATCGCTCTCTAGATAAGGAAGGTCGATCCCTGTTCGTTTCGCTCTAGTCTGGCTACTAGCGGTGCGTAGGTGTCCACACACACTGACTACTTTCCTACTCTTTCTAGCAAGAATATTTGTTCTATGCGTATCATATGATATAAATTAAGTGACAAGTAATTGGATTATGATAAATTTTAATTTATAAGATCGCGACACGTAACACTATTATAAAGCTTCCTCTAGGAGGACGCAAAATAGTTTAGATTTTTTTAGAACGAGCTTACCGAAAGTTTTAAGAATGTAGTAGTCACAAAAAATAAGGTTGCTTATAATCTCGAAAATACCTAACTATATAAAACAAATAACAAAAACCAACCGGAAACATAATTCATTGTAGATTGGGAATATTTATCGGCATTTTATAAGTACTTGTTGAAAGGTAAATTAGTTTTCTTAAAAAGTCTTTCAGATAACACTTAAATAACTCTAAGACGATAAGGGTTTACGAAATAATAGAGTATCAGTTGTCGGGAAAATCGTTAAAATCCTTTGCTGTCTAATTAATTGATTAATTTTGAGTTTATGAGAGGGATAACGTCTCTCCACACAATTTTCACTCTTATTGCACACTTTTCTAATAATTTTTCGCTTAACAGTCTTCAGAAGATATTCAAGTTTTATGGAATCACGACTGATTCCTTGCGGTGCTCGTTAGTACGCTTACTGAAGACACGGATTCGGCAGCTCTTTGTACACACGCACACACACACACACACACACACATTTAAGCGCGATAAGGCATTCAGACAGAAACTCAGACAATAATCGCAAATGTACTCACACTCTTAACATACCGCCCGCTTCGTGGTGCTAGAGCAACACGAAATAAATCAAACCCTTATAAGTTTTAATAAAATTTCGTGAGAAATAGAAAATGACAATAATATGGCTACCGCCCGCAGTGAAGTAACGATCATAAATTTCAACATGATTTGTATAAAAAATCGTGCCGCTCGCAATTACCTACATTTATATTGTAATAGAAAATTCACAAAAAAAAATAACAGTTGCAAATATTTTACAAATCTGTTAAAATTGATAAATTAGAATTTAAAAAAAATACATCAGGCCTGTAGAACACCTTGTACATTCGAATTTCTCTTAGTTTAATAAACGTTATGTAAACAATTCACATAAAAAAACGAAGTGACCTTCAATGGGTCACTTAAACCAAATTATGGCTAAGACCGTCCGATAATTCAGCAGCCTTGACCGAAGAGATAGATAACAAGCAAATTTTAGAGATCGATCGATCGAATTCTGTGGTAGCAGTTTTAAGTCTGACGGTGCGTACACATTTATTTTTTCCCACATAGCACTTAATGATGCGACTCAATGTCCGTTTTGAAGGGGGGAGAGCATCATGTTTTATTAGGACTATATCGCCAACCTTAATATTGGGACGCTCTTGTTGCCATTTGCAAGGAATGCAAATATTCAACGTTCTACCTTCGTCAAAACATTTCCACTATTCGTTGCACTATTTGCCACCTAGTTAATCGATTTTCTGGAAAGAGTTCTACAGAAGATTCAGGAGCACTAGTAAGAGGGACACCTATCAGGAAGTGAGCTGATGTCAAATACGAGAAATCATCAGGATCATCAGAGTGAGGGTCTATTGGATGCGAGTTCAGGCAGGCTTCTATTTGAGCTAGAGTCGCAGTAAATTCCTCAAATGTAAGAGTATGCGAACCCACACATCTACGCAGATGATGCTTAAGGCTTTTAATGCCAGCCTCCCACAGTCCCTCAAAATTAGGTGGAATAAAATGCCACGTGCTTCCATCTACTGAAAATAGATTTAACAAATTAGCACCTTTTTTTAACTGAGATGTATTATGTCTTAATTCGCGATCTGCACCATTGTCGCTGTATAAGTGCGAGGGTTTTCCTCGACGAGCGATGAAACGTTGTTAAGCTTCTGACAAGCCTTAAGTCGTGTAGTCAGAAACAAACTCAAAATGAATCGCAAGAGTAACACGGCAAACGAACAATGTGACATAACCTTTGTAGCTCTTCTGATCCATACCTGGAGTAAATCGAACGGAGAAGGCACCAACGTAACTAACGTGACAGCTCGTTCACGTACGCAAGTGATACAACGGCGAATTATACTCTTTACCAGAGTTCGGCCTCCGATTATTCAAAAACGTTGATGAAGAGTATATGTGACGCGATCTGAGAAAAGGGACCTAGTGCCCAAAATCGTAGTTTTAGGAGACGAACGGTTGAAGAAAGCTCGGAATAGCCGAGAACGAGGAAAAAGTTGGGACCTCGGTTTTTACCCCCTCCACTTTCA
>JBAGKK010315426.1:0-19795 GCA_037177015.1 Euceroptres primus
TAAATAACATTTGTTGCTACTGATTTATTTTTTTTTTTTCTGAAGGGAAAATTATTTCCAATAAAAGTATTTTCTGTATAAAGGAAGAATTTAATTAGAAACACTAAATCCAGAATAGTTCCATAACTTTTTATGAAGTTCGAAATAACTAACAGTTGATTAAATATCTGAATTATTTATTCCCTATATATCATTTCCTGTTTATGGTACAAGCATTATCTATATCCCTCTTCATTGCATGATACTTATTTACGATTGTATAGTTTTTGTCAAGGTTGACTATTTTTTTATAGTGCTAATCTTGAGTGTTCGAGGGACCCTGGTGAGGAAATTTATGTTAGCAGCTCATGCTTTGGGTATGACAAGAGGAGAATGGACTTTTTTGGATGTGGAAATATTTCAGGTTCTTACAATCTTTTATCCTATATTATAATAATATTAATTTAGATATTGTTCAATAAAATTCGATTACATAATTTACACAAATTATGATATAAACTTTAGATAATTATAGAAATTCTAATAGTTTTAGATAAAGATACAAAAATCAAATACTGGACAATTTTTTATTATACTCAAAGCTTCATTGATTGTGGGGTATTTCAAAAATGCAGTCACCAATATTTTAGCTTCATTCCTTAGTTTGAAAATACATCTTCTGTCTAGAACGATAAAATTTTTATTTATCAGTAAAGTGATAATAAAATTTCTGAACTTAAGGGATGGCAGGGAAATTTATTTGTATCAGGGAATAAAATCGCTGGGCTTAGAGATCTCAACATTTTGACAATGTCCATAAAAGTAAAACTGCTAGAATTTCAAAAAATTCAGAAGAAAACATAATTTCTTGATAGTAATGTTTTTTGTTTTTGTGAAACTGATAAAAATATTTTTTACCAGGGTTCATATTGGGGTGACCATGATTGGGAAGTGGGAGACAGTGAAGATTCAACAGCCAGAAAAGCATATGAGGCACTTTTGAGAGTGTCTCTTCTTCAGCCAACGAGTCCTAGATTTCAAGATTTTGCAGAAGATGTTAGACTAAGAGCCCAGATTGATTATAATTACACTTTCTCGGACGGTGAGGAAGTAAGTTGTTTGTTGTTTGTTTTTAATAACAAAAATCATTAATAAAATTTTTAAAAAATTGTAATAAATAATTCTGTGTGTTTCAAACTTGTTTACAAATAAAATCTGGATTTTGGAATTTTTCACACTTCAATGATTCGGATTTTCGTTTCATTTTTACAATAGGTAAACTTTTTCATTGGAGCCTTTTACGATGGGGTTTACTTGCTTGGAATAGCTTTGAACGAAACATTAGCTGAAGGAGGCGATATAAAAGACGGAATCGCTATTACCAGAAGAATGTGGAATAGAAATTTCATTGGCATTACAGGACACGTTAGGATCGATGACAATGGAGATCGTGATGCTGACTACAGTATTTTGGATCTGGACCCAATAACAGGAAGGTTAAAATAAATGTATTTCAACAAAATATTTATAATTATCTTTGATTTATAAATATGAATAAATAATAATGAATACAAAATTAGACATTAATCCAGAAAAAGTCGTGATTGCCAATAATATTCAAATATTCAAAAATAATTTGTAAGTTTAATTTATAATCAATAGGAATTACTTAATAGAAAAAATACTTTCATATATGATCTAATGATACTCCATTTTTGTTACAGATCATTTTCGACTTTTTTTGGTTCATCTTAAACTCACGTTTTTTTCTGTATAATAAATTTTGTAACTTAAAAAAATTTCGTGAAATGTAATAATTTTTTGCTCTCTTAGATTTGAAGTGGTTGCACACTACTTGGGACTGAATCGAGAATATAATCCAGTTTATGGAAAAAAAATTCATTGGCCAGGTGGTAGTGAAGGTCCACCTGCAGATATTCCAGAATGTGGGTTTTTAGGAAATGATCCCTCGTGCTCTTTTAAATCAGAAACCTACACTTTTGTTGCATATTCTAGTGTTGCTCTTGCTATTTTTTTATTTGCGACAGCAGCTGCTGCCTGCGTTTTATACAGGTAAAAATTATTATAAATTATTTTATTATAATTTATTAATAATATGGAAATCAATGTAATATTATTAATAATATTATAATATGATATTTATTATGTATAAAGTATTAATATTAAAGATATTTTATAAATGAAAATTGTTTAAATTAATAAATATATGGTTTTTACTAAAGAATCTTTTGTTTAAGACATCTCAGACTTTCTGCTGATTTGAATAACATGTCTTGGCGAATTAGACCTGAAGAATTACTGATTGAAGTTGGAAGACCTTTTTCTTCAAAAATCAACCTGCATCAGGCTTTGTCTGACGTGAGTTTATAATTTATATAAATGTATTTTTTACAATGAGTGGGTATAAATCAAATAGTACTTAAAATGGAGAAGCTAAAATATTATCTGGAAATGATAGGATATCAACTTGAAAGAGAGTTCAGTTTTTTATTTTTCTTACAGAAAAAAAGTATTGTAAGTATTGGTACTAATAATTTTTCAATACTTTAACCTTTAGAGGGCGATCGAGACTTTGTCTATGATCAATCAATGATATAAGATACCTTTTGGGCCAATTTTCTGAGGTCGATTTTCCTCCCAAATTGCCGGCCCTCTATATAAGTATATAATTATACTTTTGAATAAAACTAACTTGGATGAAATCGGACAAATAGTTTTTCAGATAATAATTCCCAAAATTCACCTATTTTTCCCACCGTCTACTCGGATGTGCCCCCTTAATTTTTTTCCTGTTACGTAATGCATTTTGCAAAAAAAGTATTGGCACCAATACTTACCAATATTTTTTTGTATAAGGGTTGAATAGTATAGAATAATTTTCATTTTACACCAGACTGAATATTCGTCAGGTTACAAGAAAACAAAATTATAGGCTTGAGTGATGTTAATTTATGTCAAGAATATATTACTTGGATCTTTTAGGGTCAAAAATAATATTTATAGAGGATAGAGATATATGAAGATCGAATATACCTTGACGAGGGTCGACCTGTGAAAAAGTTTGTTGTTTGAAGAATAACTATACATTTATTTTATATCCAATATATATTATAAGGATACCGATAATCCGATAATATGTACTAGATATGTTAAATTATATATAATTAGGAGTATATTAATTGGAAGCAATATTATTTACTCGTTTTTTTAATCTGTTCTATTTATAAATTTATAAGTGGAAACTTTTTTACACAAACATTCTTAATTAAGTAATTTCTGGATGTTGTGTAAATATAAAATGTTTATGTATCCTAGAATTATGGACTAGAACATCGAATGCGTCGAGGTTCTCAAGCCAGTTGCGGCTCTTTGCCTCCAACTACTGTTTTTACCACAATAGGAATTTATAAAGGCGAGAGAGTTGCCATAAAAAAGATTTCAAAAAAGAAAGTAGTTGATGTTACGAAAAAATTGTTGTGGGAGCTTAAACAAGTTAGAGATATCACATCCGAAAATACTGTCAGGTACAGTATTTCTTAAAATTTTCAATTAATTAAGTCGATTTCATAAAGCTATTCGAGAATATAGTCTCTAAACTATACAAGGGAAATTATTTTGGGAACCATAAAATATGTATTTCAAAAATGATTATATGTCTTTGAAGTTTGAAGAATGATAAGAAAAAATTTAGAGGAATTGATTTACATTTAAAGTTGATTTAAATTCTAAACAAATAGAAATTTTGATTAATTTGCAGATTCATAGGTGCATGTCTATGCTCTCCTTCTCCTACGGTTTTGATTCTTACTGAATATTGTCCCAAAGGATCTTTAAAGGACGTCCTCGAAAATGAGGCCATAAAACTCGATTGGAACTTTCGGATGTCCTTGATTCACGACATCGTCAAGGTAGAGCACAGGTGCAGAGTCAGAGTTACATGTTTGTTTTGTCTCTTCATACGGTATATAAATTAAAAGGTGCCTTTAGATATTAATTTCTCAATTTTTAACACTAAATAAAAATTTTAATTGTTATTACTCGAATTTATTATTATGAGGGTAATCACGTTTCAAAGATGCTTCCATTATTTCCACTCCAGCTGTAAATCGCCAGGACTCATAAAATATTGTTAATTTGTTACAACAATGATTATGCCAAAAATTCTTCCCTTCAAGAATATTATTTTCAAAATCTCCCCATCACTTTTTATATACAACGTAAAAAGTATGGGGGAAAATTGATTTTAAGGGTAGATTGTCCCCTTAAATTAAACAAAGAGACTTAGTAAGGAAAAAAGTCTACTCAAACGAAAGATGAGTTTCAATCGATCCAAATAATTTTTCTTTTACTTAGGGAATGGCGTATCTCCATGCAAGTGAAGTTTCAACTCATGGGAAATTGCGCTCTTGTAATTGTCTTATCGATGGACGATTTGTATTAAAAATTTCGGATTTTGGACTCAAGAATCTCACCACACCATCGGATTTAATCATGGATGATATTTATTATACCAGTAATTAATTTTTTATCTAATTTCCAAATAGTTTTTATATCAAAATATTCATTCCCCACAATGAAGAAATATAAATTTCACTTTTTGGATATTAAAATGATGAGAGAAATTTTTCGTGGTATCATGATTCTATTTTCTGTAAATATTCAAAAGTAGATCTTAAAGTAAATACAAGAGTAAATAACTAAATATGAAAGAAACTCAGATTAAATCAACAGAAGTTCATTTGCACTGAAGTAGGAACTTTAATTTGTCTCATCTTACATTGAAGTAAAGCAATATTTATTGAAAAAATATTTTTTGAGGGAAGGGAATCCGAGTTTCTATATTTTCCTTTTGGAGAATCTAAACTAAAATGCATTTTTTTCTCTACCGTAAAATATCAACTCTTCTTGATATTTAAAAAAATCAACATAATAATTTATAATCGTACTTTTTAATTGTTTTTACATTAATTTTTAGAGTTGCTTTGGATTGCACCAGAATTATTACCTTTGACAATTTTGCCTGGAAGTGCAGCGACTCAAAAAGGGGATGTTTATAGTTTTGGAATTATTCTAGAAGAAATTGTTGTTCGAGGTGGTCCTTACGAAGCAGCAAGGACTTTCATGACATCACAAGAAGTATATTTACATTCGTATGATAAATATTATATATATACATATAAATATAATATATAAATATATAATATAATGAACAAAATATTGTACGAGTAATATTGAATAGAATTTGAATTTAAATATATTTAAAAGTCAAATAATTTCTTTGCTTGATATTTTTTAAAAAATAATATTATTTCCCATTGATTTTCTGAGAGTTTAAATGATTTATAAATTAATTTACAGGTAATAAGTCACGTGATAGCTTGCGAAACACCAGCTTTCAGGCCTGAGGTAACCCCGAGAGATTGTCCTGCAGATATTTTATCCTTGATGGAAAAATGTTGGCACGAAGTACCCGAGGAAAGACCTTCTTTCCACACTATACGTGGGACGATTCGGGGAATCATGAAGTAATTCTGATTATATATATTTTTTTTAGTTTAGCCAACAAATTCCCGAGTTATTATTTTAACCAAAAATTTCTTATGTAATTTTTTTCTCTACAATGATTTATATTTGTTAAATAAAAATTAATTTAAAAGTTAATTGATTTAATAAGCTGAAATATTAATATTAAATTAATTAATATTATATCATTTTAGGGGCTATTGCGAAAATTTGATGGATGATTTGTTAAGAAGAATGGAGCAATATGCGAACAATTTAGAAGCTTTAGTAGAAGAAAAAACAGAGCAGTTAAGTTTAGAAAAACGTCGAAGTGAGGAGTTACTTTATCAGGTGCTTCCTAGGTAAGACCAATACAAAAAATACTGTAAAATTAAGATTCAGAGATATTTTTAACCAACTAATTTTCTAAGCTATTGTAAATTTCCATTTTGTAAAAATTTAAACATAATATTTTACTTCAAAAGTATACTCAAAATTCAGCTTCTTAATTTCAAAAAAAAATTAAAGTCTACCTTTTAGAATATGGAATAAATTAAAATTAAAAAAGAACATTTCCACCTGAAAAACCACGAAACGAAAAAAATTCTAATCTGAAATTTTTAATTTAAAAACTTCTTAATTTAACTTAAACATTTTAATTATTAATTTTTTTTATTTACAGACAAGTAGCTGGTCAACTAATGGCTGGCGAATTAGTACAACCAGAACAATTTGAATGTGTGACAATTTATTTTAGCGATATTGTTGGATTTACTGCACTGTGTGCAGAAAGTACACCAATGGAAGTAGTTGATTTTTTGAATGACTTGTACAGCACTTTTGATCGAATTATTGAATTTTACGACGTATATAAGGTACGTACCTGAGTTAATATTGGTATAAAAAAATTTTAGAAAAATTTTCAAAGTTGTGTTTTTCAAATGTAGGTGGAAACGATAGGGGATGCTTACATGGTAGTATCTGGACTTCCCGAAAGAAACGGAGATGAACATGCGAGAGAAATTGGTCTAATGGCTTTAGCAATTTTGGATGCTGTTAAATCATTTACAATAATGCACAAACAAGATTCCCAATTAAGTGTAAGAATTGGAGTTCACAGTGGGCCAGTTTGTGCAGGTGTTGTTGGTCAAAAAATGCCTCATTATTGTTTATTTGGCGACACTGTGAACACAGCATCTCGAATGGAGTCTTCTGGTCTTCGTAAGTAATTTTTCACAATTTCTTTCTTGCAGAACAGAAAAACTAAAAAATTAGCCACAGATAAAATTTTTTACCATATTTAATTTGTGCATTTAAACATTTTAATAGTTTTAAATATAACACAGTAAATTTTAAATAATTTCCAAATTCATGAAATTGAATAAAAATGTAATATCTATTTAAAAGTTATTATCTGTTTGCAGCACTAAAGATTCACGTATCCAGAGCAACAAAAAACATATTAGATAAGTATGGAACTTTCGTTTTGGAATTACGAGGGGATGTCGAATTAAAAGGAAAGGGAAAAATGACTTCCTACTGGTTAACTAGTTGTTCTGAACCAGATCCCAGGCCTCCCACACCAAAGCACCGCAGACATAGTACAAGTCCTTTAGAAAATAGTACATTTAATCCTTTAATTTTTCCCCAAAATATAATGAATGGACCAAAAACAAACAACAACACATTTATCAATTTATCAGAATTGTAAAACACAGAGTAACTGTTAAATGTTAAGTAAGGAGAAATATAATTGTAACAAATACTTGCACAAATTTTCGAATCATCTCTATTTCTGATTGGTCAAATTTGAAAATATATTTAGAAAATAAGAACTTTTCATTTTCTGTTTAATAAGAGATATTTTTGATGTTGTTGGATTTATATAAACTAGCGAGAGATATTTAAATACTTGTATATTAAACAGGTTTCTTCTGAACAGTTTCTTGTCAAAAAGTGAAAGCAGTGAAAGTTTGAAGTACAATTTTTTTCATCAAAATTTATTCATTATATATTAGAACGTGGTACTGAAAAATTATTGAAAAAGGTTTATTACATTATTTATATAATATGTATATTATTAACTTATTCGAAATTTACTTCAAAATTCTCTCATGCAACAATTGGTTATTTTTGAATTGTTATTGACTTTTGTGTGTTTTAAAATTAACAACTAGACTTTATTAAAATAACATTATCTTAAAAGCCTTTTTTATAAATACTTCTAATGCAGAGATTGGCATCTCGATAAATTTTAAATGTAGCTTCTACTCGCATGGCGTAGACTATTTTTGAAAGGCAAGACCTGGCAGTATTTTTGGCATTTTTTACTGTGGAAAATCCAGCATTTTTCAATTTGGCCACACTAGTTTGCAGCTCTTTTATCGATATTTGATAATCTTGAATTTTCGAAACGACGCACTTTTCGATTGATGGATTTTTTTCCGTAGAACAAGTGGCAAAAATATTATCCAGGTTGTTTAGGATTTTACCACCAACCTGAAAACAAATAAATTCGTAAAATTTTATACATTTTCTGTTTAAGAAGTTAAGGCATTTTTTTCCATATTTTTATATTGAAATATAAATTTCCAAGCTTAGAAACTTAAAATGCAACCAATTTGAATATTAACTTAAACTCTAGTATATTTTCAATTTCTCAAGAAAATTATCTAGCAAACTTAAATTGGAGTCCTTTGTAATAGTGTAGAAAACATGTTCAAAGGTCAGATTCGTCATTGCTTATACTTTTTTGTAGAGAATTTTTTGTGAATCACTTTTTATCAGCTCTCTGTTACAATGGAAACAGTTTTTTTAAATTTACACTGAAAAAAGCTCGACTCATTAAGGCTGGTATACTTGTTGAAATGAGATCTACAAAAAATGTCATTAAATCTTAGTAATTGGAGCATTCTCAATATCATTTATATTTTTCTGTATATTACATAAGATAATTCGACCCTAATTTTATTTCTATTTATTTAATATTTTATAATCCTTAATACAAAATTCCCTTGACATAATGCAATGTAAGTTTCATTGGCGGAAAATGTATTTCATCAACAGCAGCAGCATTATAATTGAATTAGTGATTGATTGAAAAAATTTTATTTCAATAATAAATGCATTTCATCCAGCCAATTAAATATATTAAAGTGTAAAATTTCATTAATTCTGTGATTTTAATCTTTGTGATTAAAATTCATTATATTATTTATATATATATTTCAATCATTGTAATAATTTGTTTACAATAAATGTAAAATAAAAAATGTAATTAGACTGAAAATAGGATATTTTGAAATTGCAATTTATCCAAGTTGGATAGAGAGTCCGAAAAACATTGCGCAATGTAATCAATGAGGCGAGACACACGTTTTCCTTTCATTTTATGTGAGTATAATATGCCACTTTTACCATCAAGCATTCCTACTTCTTTGAAAAAAAAAAATACATCGTACGTGTAGAGTACCAGTTAAACGAGATCACGTCAGCTATCCTAGATTTCCTTGCACAAGTTTATACGCCTGTTTTATTCCTTAGGTAGGATACACATTTATTTAACTTTGTTATGTAATAACAAATTTTTCGAAAAAAATCCAAATTGTTTTCCATTCCAAAAACAATAAAATATTAAATTAAATAATACCAAAATTATTATTCAAAAAAATATATAAAATGTAGCCTGCTCTACAGAAAAGTTTCTTATTTTTTCTTAATTTCTAATGGAGCAAAAAAAATTGAAAACTCAAATTTCTCTTAATAACTGTAACTGAAACCGAAACTCATCAAATAATACCAAAACCGAACAGTAGAAGCCAATTTTAAATAAGAATTCTCAAAAACAGAATTTCCAGATTTTTTAAATACAAATAGTTTTTAAATACCTGGATTGCAGATGTAATATTCTTCAAAAGAAGATCAGCAGACGATAGAGAAATTGGAACACATTTATCAAGATTGTGGTAAGTGGTCTCGTTAAGTTTTCCCAAACTGATTTTTGCAGCTTTGTGGCAGGGTTCAGCATCAGCTCCTGTTACGTTTACTGCACTGACTGCAGTCTAAATAAATAAAAAATGATAAAATTAATGTAAAAATTAAAGTAAAAAATAAACTAAAAATTACGAATAAACTAAAAATTGCATTTATTTTAAATATATTATTTAAACAATATAAAAATAATTTTTATTTGCTCAATGATTTAAATACCATTTTATTAAAACACGATACAATTAAAAAAATTCGTTTGCTATTCCCACCAATTTAATTTGAACAAAATTTAATTTAAAATGAGAAAAACTTTTAAAATAGAAATAAAAAAGTTTAAAAGATATTTGCGAATTATAAGTTAATTATAATGAATTATAAGTTATTTCAAACTTTTAATTGAAATAATTATTTAAAGATCATCAAATATCCTAAGTTTTTTATAACATTTTACAATTTTTCCAAATTATGACAAAATCGTTTGAAAACTATTATTCAATATAAATTAATAATATCGAAATAGAATAATTTATTAAATTTATTTATTCACTTTACCTCGATTCCATGGATCACATAATAAACGATGCCATCCATTCGTCTCAAAGTATCAACTTTGACATGATTAATTTTAAGTTTTACATCAGACTGTAACTTTTCTTCGTACCGTTTAAGGTCTTCATTGATCGATTGAGTAGTATTCTTTAATCCATTTATAATTTTGTTATCTTTAGCTGAAATAGCTGATGAACTTATAACCTGGGAGAATTAAAATTAGAATTTAAAAAATTGAAATATTGTACAACCTATTGTTGTATTTTAACTTAATTACTTCACAAAATATTCTTTGAAAGGAAATTCATTGAGTTAATTTTCTTTTAATGTATCAAAATATTCTTTGTTAAAAGGAAATTCATTGAGTCAGTTTTCTTTTAATGTATACATTAAAAGAAAATTAACTCAATGAATTTCCTTTCAAAGAATATTTTGTGGAGTAATTGAGTTAAGATACAACATATTATTTATCGTTTTTGATTAAAATTGAATTTTTTCCTTCGCAAAAAATTCCACAAGTTTAATTGAGTTTAATTAGTCCAAATAATTTATTTGTACTTACTTTGGAAACACAAAATATGAGAAGGAAACCGAAAAGTATGACTTTCATGTTTGCACTTATTACTTAGTCGATCGATTAATAGCAACTGGTATCCTGTTCTCGTTGAGTTAGTATATAATAGCTACTAGCAATGTCATCGAGAAATTGAAGTGGGGCAATATGATACGTTTACTTTACTTTCAACCCTCCTGCATTACGAGTTTCAATCTCCTTATCTCTCTTTCAAGTTTAAACTTCAAATGTGTAATTCAAATTTTAATTTAAATTAATTTAGGCATTCTGGAAATTTTAACACAACCAGAAAAATGGTAACTGCCAAATAATAATTTATTTCTTAAATTGAACAAAAATCAAACTTGATAGGTATAAATTAAAACTATTACAAAATTTTAATCCCACGAATGTTCATAATTATGAACTTTCTCGCAAAATTCAAGATTCATTCATCACAGTAAATTTGAAAAATTTAAGTTCAAGTTTATCGAAATCACCGAAAAAGGTAAATTAATTTGCATCATTGATTAAAATAATTGCAAATTAATTTCATAATATTCTTCAGTTTTCAATAAGTATTTTCAATTGAAATCTCTTTTTAAAATAATTTTTAATAGGACAACACGCAGGGAACAATATGAGGTGATGACAGAATTCCGATAAAATCCGAGTGAAATAATAAATTTATTTAAATGGATGTGATTACAGTATTTAATATATAGATTTCATATCTATAACACGTAATGTAATAAAGAGAAATACTTATTTATAGAATCTAAGAAGGATACTGTGCGCACACAAAGTAGCAATGAAAAAGCCTGAGAATGGCTCTCAATTAAGTATTTACACGAAGCAGTAGAACTTAATAATTCTGCAACAAATGATTTCTTAATGTGGACATGATCTTATATACGTGTGAAAATCATATTTAAATTAAATACTTCGAATCCAACAAGAAATAAAAACATATCAAGTGGATAAGTTAACTTTAACGAGATTCCGGATTGAAGAATATTGAGTGAACTTTAAGTTTATTTCACGTGCTGAATGTAAAGAATCTATTTACCATTTTTTAAAAAGCCTTAAATACTTAAAATTCGAGTACAAAGATCTATGTCTAAATCTCCTGAAAAGCTACTCAATCCAGAACTGCGGGGCCTCTAAGTTTTATTGATATCCTTTTATCTATTTCTAAACGTTTAGATAAGTCTAGTGAATAATTTTTTATATTCGTTATTTTTGCAATGATTATGGCCGATTTATCTACTTGCAAAATAAAGTTGATTTCTCAATACTCGCTTAATATTCGTCAAGTACTAAATGGTGTTGCCTCAAGACTTACGATTGGTCATTTTGTCTAGTGAATAAATCATTAACGAATCCAGACCCAGATCAACCAGGCAGGAGAGATTCTTTTAGAGTGCGAAAAATTTTGTATCTGAACAGTTACATCTGAAATTGAACGACACCCTTCACTCGGTGGCATCCATATGGGTAACATAATTTTTTTATATCATTACAAGCAGTTTAATTTATATAATAATAATAATAATAATAATAGTCTCTATTAAATTTAATGTTATCTGGAATTCCGAGTTCCAGTTTATGCACGAGTCAACCTCTTGCGAAAGTGTATCATCAGTTTGACAAGTTACTTGGATGCACAAAACAGTATTAATCTAAAAGCAAAAGAAAGCATTTCATTATTTCACATTGTAATAAAAAAAACTAGGAATTTAAATTTTTAAATTGAAAGACCAACAAAGAGTATTCAATTTATTTTAAAGGTTGAAAGCTATCAAACATTTAATTATTTAAAATCGACAGATTTAAACGTTTAAATTCAAAGACTTCAAAGTAATTTCTTGTATAATAAAGTAGTATAAATAATTAATTAATGTTTGAATGAACATTAATTTGTAATTACCGGAAACTGATGGTTTTCGCTGCAAGCAGTCTATTGCATTCAGCAGTATCTGGTAACGGTAGAGGCAAATAAGGACTCTCGTTATCAGAGTCGGAGAAGTCATGTTTATGAATTCTTGGATTAACTTTCATGTCTCCAAAAGGTCCTTTCAAGATCAAATAATGAATTGGCATCGGACAGGTCGTTTTTGATTTTAAAATGAGCTGTAAAAAATCATAAGAAAAAGATAACTAATTAATCAAATATCAGAAAGATATCAGAATCAAAAAGACATAGCTGTTTTAATATTACTTAAAAAATTCTCCATAATTTGTAATTAAATTACAAATAAATGCCTACCTGGTAAGTCATATCACGTTCGGAACTCTGGGTGGGATCTCGTTGGCTGTTGTTGATTCTTGCCTTCACAACCCACTGGTGGTTAAAAGCTGTAAATCGTGAGGTTTCGTAGAAGATTTTATGGACGAATTCGTCTGTGCGATATGGTTTCATTTGAAGATCTAAAAAATATTTGTTTATATATTAGTGATATCATTAAGATGTTATAATTATCAATTATAAATAATTGATTATTTATAATTATAATTTATAAATAAATAATTAATAATATACTTTAATATTAATTAAATTAAATATTAATTTAATTTGAAAGATAGATTTTGACAAATCTGATATTAAAAATTTTAAATAGGAAACAAGAAATTACCATTGAAAGTAATTTTCTCGTAAGACAGAAGTTCAAATACATTGTCATACAATCTGCGAGCTTCTAGTGTTTTAGTATCGATATCGGTTAGGGCTTCCATTACATCAGCGCCTGTACGATGAGGATGGACACAATGTGCCTCATGTTCTGGTGATTCGTGGTTTGGACCTCTCCAGGGGCATCCAATTCTACTATATTTGCAGTTGGTTATCCTGTTTTCAAGATGGAAAACAAAAGTTTAATACTCATTTGTCATAGAAAATTTGTCATTACACAAATTATTATTCAAATTCAGAGATTCTCTAAGTTTTTAAATAGAAGTAAAATTATTTTTCTAAAAGTATTTTATACACTGAAAAAATGAGTTGCAAGGCCAACTACTTTAGTATTTGGACAAACTTCTTTCGTATTTACAAACTTTTATTAGTTAATGTAACTGTTAAAATTGTATTGTATTGTATTGTATTTAACAAACGAATACGCCTACGAATAAAACAGTTGTCCCAACTAATAAACTAGTAGAGACATATGTTACAAACCAAAGTAGTTGACCCAACTAACCATTTTTTTCAGTGTAGACTCTGACTAATCTTTGTGGAAATTTATTTTAAATAACACTTCTCAAAAGTCAGTTTATTTAAAAGTTTATGAATATTGTCAAAAGACCACAAACTTTTGTTTAAAAACTTAGAAATTCTAAATTCTATAATGGATTTTATTAAAGAATGTAGCTTTAGAACTTTGGAGTAAAATTAATATTTGTCAAAGTGTTTTTGAAAAGGTTTTTAAACTTTTAAGTTAAATTACGTAAATGTTTTAATTTAAAATAAATTTCTACAAAGACAAAAAAACTTTTAGAAGTACAATAAACTTCTGTTTAAAAATGTTGTTTTAGAATGTAATAAATCCAATAATATGTATAATTTGTTGTAGTCAAGAGCGCTTGAGTTTTTGCTGTACCTTTCCTCACAGAGCGAGTCTTCATGTCGTTCCAAAGAATTTCTCGGAAATTCTTTTGCACAGTACTGACATTCGGCTGGTAACTCAGATACAGCTTTTTCAACTGCGAGATTTCGTGATGCCGATGTTTTGCTGATTTCAATTCTGCAGTTTGGACATGTAGCCAATTCATCTCGCAGCCTGGCATCAGCCAAAACATGAGTGAAGCATCCAGCACACATCAAGTGACCATTGGTGCACTGTGAACACCAATTTATTGAGTATTTTGAATATTATCTACAAACTTGCGCACACAGCGTTTCATAGAAATACATCATTTTTATAAATTGAAAACAATGCATGCAAACAGTTAAACTTTTTTGCACGCATTTTTCAATTGCGACTTTAAAGCTCATCTTATTGAACCCCTTAAACATACTCTACATGAAATATTATAACCAAACTAGATTATACTCTTTACCATTACTTTGATGTTTTAAAACCTGAAACACAAAATCGTATGAGCGTCATTAACATTTTGCGAGAGGTAATGCGTGTGTCAGATTTAAGGATACAAATGATAATTATTAGAATTGTTGCCATATATAAGACAGTGAAAATTAAAAATGGATATGGAAAAGGAGATTCTACATACTAAGGATAATAACGTCAGGATAATACACTAAGGGTAAATTCAAAATAACTGACTAATGACCTTTAATCTCGTTTATTTTTTTCAAAATACTTTCAAGCTGTACATATAATACAAAAATGGCTTAGAGTTTTGCTTTCTCTCTCACTCTCACTCTCTCACTGCTGAACATAAATCTTGACATCATTAAATTCTCGCAGTTTCCGAACATTCCTCCTAGGAAACTATACATTAGTACTTAGTTTCTTCCCTTTCAACACTTATTTCGAGTTATTTAAGAATTCTTTTAAACTAAGTCACATTTCCAATTAATTGTTAGATATTAAAGTTAAGCCACATGGCTAAAAGTCCGCATTTCTAGTCCTTTATTTATCTTATAGCATCGCTAGCTATCGCAAAATCGCAACTACTCTAAAGCTATGAAAAATTATAAAAATAAAGAAATTTTCTTAGTCGTGTATTACTTTTACTCTGTGGAAAATATTTTAATATATTTTCTAGAACCTAACGTTTTTACAGAGATGCATTGTTTTTAATAATCTACCTATTAATACATCCTCTACCAAGTTTTGTTTTTAATTATTGTAAATCTATTTTTTGTTTTCTAGTCTGGAATAAAATATGAATTTAGAGAAATAAGCTCATTCTTCAAGGTAGAATGGTTGTAAAAAATATTGTTTTTTCATAACTAGAAAGATATTTATGATGACAGTCACGTTATTCAGAACGACTGTTAATTTTTAATTGAACTAATAATGTAGTTACGTACAACACTATTTTATACATCTGATACTTCTTTTTTCTGTTAAAAAATCTAATCCCGAAATTTAAAGATTTTTTCCAAAATATTTAAAGATTACTTAAGCCTTTCTATTATACTAGGAGAAAAATAAAGGTGTTTTTAAAAGCGGTTAATAATCTGTAAAGTTTAACATGTAGTACAAGTCACAAAATTCATAACGTATTTGATTAAAAATATATTGGAATAATTCAATATCTTTTACATTAGTTTAAGGGAATGTAATACATAATGGCGTCACGAATTACCGACTGATTTTTTATTTACATTCAGCGGGTTTATTAGGAGAGAAATGCAAATATAATGCTGAAATTTTGGGAAATAATAAAGAATATATTTAGGCATCGATGGCTAGTGCGTTTCAGTTTTTATTAAAAAAAAAAAAAATTTTCAAAAATAATTTTTTTTTTAAATAAAAATTGAAACGCACCAGACATCAATTTCCTTGATATATTCCTTATTTTTTCCTCAAATTTAAGCATTATATTTGCATTTCTTTCTTAATAAACCCGCTGAATATAAATAAAAAATCGGTCGGTAATTCGTGACATTATTATGTATCACATGCCCGTAATATGATTCCTAAAAATGTTGAAAAATGGTTTTTTATTATTGAATTTTCATTTATATTTTATTAAAACCGTTAAAAAGATTTTTTACTTTCAATAGTTGTTTCCAAAAGGAAATAATCCATTCATTAAAAAAAAAAAACATGCAATTACCTACCTTCGATAATTCACCTTACCTTCTTCGTAAGCTACGCTTATTTTATACGAGTACGATATATATATATATATATATATATATATATATAAAATTTAAGTTCTTGATATCTTGATCAACAATTATCAAGCATAAAAATATTTGCACTACATAATTATGTACAGATGTTATATACAAATGTACAAATATTTATGTATAAATGTTTGTTAAAAAAAAAACTAAAAAAAAATTCTTTAAATTACCAAAAAAAAAACTTGCAAAACATCTTAGACAATTACAAAAAAATATTCAATAAATTCAAAATTTATCTCGTTATAGAATATATATTTTCAATTTTTAAACTTATGGTAGAAGGGAAGAGTAGTAACAGGGAATAGGAAAAGGGATATCGAGTGAGAGAGAAAAAAAGTTACTATGAAGCATTTAGCTGTAACAACTAGTGAAGTACGAAGAAAATTATGAAAGGTATTTGGAAAAATGTTTTCTTCTTCAGGTGAAAATACACACAAACTTCTCTCGAAAAAATTATAACTTTTCAGAAAATGAAAATCGGAATTCATTGTGTTCCTAACAGGTTCAAAATTATGTAACAAATAATTTATTAAAAATATACGTGTTATTTTGTTAAATTTAAAATATTTCAGATTTTTATCTAGTTTTTTGTTTAACTTGTTAAAAACAAAAGAACCACCTTTCTCGAACAAAATAAAAAACAGAATAATAAAAACCTATAATAATAAAGTGTTTGATAGAACAAAGGATTGAATAGAAACAAATCGTTTGATGTGAGATAAAGAAATAAATGGATCTTCATAATAAATAATTACTCAACTAAAATTCTTTACTCCGAAAAATTAATATTTTGAGGTTATATAACGTCGGATTTCTAATCAACAAAGGAAAATACTGAGATAACAATCATAAAATCATATTGCTCAATAAGTTTTCTGACAATGGAACAATGTGGGGTTCTCTCTCAGCCTATTATTTCCCATGTCAACAAAGATCAGCTGTGTTTTGATGTTGTACGAGAAACTGATTTGGAAAACGCGTGTAACAAGAAAAACCGTACGAGACATGAGACTAGTTTGGAATAAAAATGAAAGCACTTAAAAAGTGAGACGATGAAAATCGGAAGCTAAAAATATTCAATTCGACACATAGATGTTGAAGACAAAGAATGGCGGCGTTCCATCCTCGTACGTCCTGCAGCAATACCAGCAACACCTTTTGGGTTGACTCTTTTTCGACTCAAGTTTCAAGATCAAAAGCGGTATTTAGAAGTAAAATTAGAAAAAGAAAAGCTTTTTCGCGATTCGGCTTATCAAATTGGAAACTTCTGAAAATGGTTTGACAGGTTTACATACCTGGTAAACTGCTGCCCTGGGCAAATCGAGGCAGACAGCGCAGCATAGGATGCCACCCAGTCGATGCTCCAACTTTTGCTCCGTTTTTCCCTCGGACCGAAGGATTTTACGACGTTTCGCATCAGGCTCGAGGAAATCCTCACTTTTTTCAAGATCCTCATGAATTTGAGGGGCAGGGACTACTTGTTCTGAAATCCCACTCGATGAGGCAACCTCATTGCTCGGGTCCGCCATCTTGATTGTTTTGATTTTTCCTGGACGAGAATGTGAGAACTGCGCAGATGTCAAGTACGCAGTTAATAATTTTATTTTCCTTTTTCCGTGCAAGGATCGAATGTCATAATTTGCATCTAATGGCTTTCTACGCGTCAATGCTCATTCTGTATTTGGCAACAAAAAAATCAAAAATCGTCAGCTCAATGAAAAGCGAGGGCAAAAATTCACTGCGAATGCGAGATCGTCTCGAGGCTCGACTCTGAAGAAGAGTTAATAATTATTTTATGAAAGAATCGGTAGAGAATACATTGGTAGAGTGCATTGCCCAGATGACCTCACGAGGAATGTTGCTTCCACTTCCATAAACGAGCCAGCGTCCAGACAATCACTTAACAAATAATCACGACGATCCTCAGATTATCACTGAACTGTGTCAACTGCTCAAAAGAGAAGCCTTTTTTTTGAGGGATTTACTTATTTTACATCTTTGATTTCTGTCTGAAGCTTTTACGTAATTTTTTTAAGTTACTTTCGAGACTCGAAGATATTCAAAACAAAGGGCGATTTTGATTTCGTGAACAAAACGTTTGACGTGGCATCACTTGCAACTACTGCGTCGAACCGAACGCAAATAATTTTTCAGAAATAGAATAAAAAAGAAACAAATCCTAAGAACGATGTAATTTTATTTTCAACGTACTTACCTTTGTTTCCGGAGCTTCTAAATTCACGAGTCGTCCTTGCTGTGATTAATAAACGTGACAGAATCAAACTGATGGCCAGCAAAACAACTTGCCAATACTACACCAACCCAGTTGACATCAACTATGCACAACTATGCACTAAGCTCAGTGAAGAAACGCACAAAAGGAACACTTTCATCACCCTAGCTCGCCCACTACCATAATTTTCCACCACCCTCCATTCCTCCAATCCCCACGTCCCTGATGATTCCAGACCAGTCCTGTCAAAACCTAACCTTAAAAACATGTCAAAATAGATTTTTGAGTCAGAGTGCAAAACATGTCTAAGGAATTTGAATCCTGTAAATTTTTGATTCTATTAAATATAACTGTTTTTGTATATTTAAAGGTGTCGGATTATATAGAAGAAATTATAGGCTGTGTTGGTAGCTTTGCAGGTGCATACCGTACACACATGCAAACATGAACACGTGTCAGTAGTATTCGTGTCTGCTCTGCGCAGAAACCTTGCAACCATTCAGAGGCAAGGAATTTGTGGGGGGAAAGGGTTTTTAATTTCGAAATGTAATATAAATACGACACGCCGGATGCACTCTGAAACTAAACAGCTGTTCGTTCCACGTGGAAATTATATAATAGTTCTTATCAAAAGCAAAGTTCTTACCAAACTCCAAAATAATGTTTTTTAAAATTATAAGAAACAAAAAAATTCATTTACACTGGTTTTGATTTAAAAAACTTAAAAACTAATTTTAATTGTAATCATATCTTCCAAATAAATTGTCTTCTATCTACATAATTTTTATCACAATTTAATATTTTTTACATAACTGATTTCGTGTTTACAAAATAAGGAAAAAATATTTTTAATATTTTTTATAGTCAACATTCCAGATTTCGACATTTTTGTTAGGATATTTTTTTACCCCAAAATTTATTATTTTTATGTTGTAAAAAATTTTTTAAATATTTTAAAATGATACCTATTTGCTAAAATTTGGAAACATTTAAAAATAAAGCAATGTTTTTGAAATTTCATAATGAACCTAGAATTTGGGTGAATACATTTTTATAGAAAAAGCAAAGTATTTTGAGGATCATTTTCTTTTATTACCCACATACACGTTTTCATTCATTCTACGATTTACTTATCACAAGTTTTATA
>JBAGKK010315537.1:0-19792 GCA_037177015.1 Euceroptres primus
ATATATATAATTGATTTGACTGTATAAAAAAAAACTATTATAAACAAATTTCAAAAAAGGGGGAAATTAAGTTTACAGTGAAGATTTGTTCTAGGTTTGTTTGTTTTAATTTCAAACTTGGTGATAAAAGATCAAATTTCTAAAAAGATAAACTTTAATTTCTTTTTTTAAATGAAATATGTGTTAATATTTTCTAGAGTTTATTGTCTTCCTGGGGCGTTTAAAAATTGAGAGACGGTCCTGAGAGTATTAAGTATCCACAGATCTTTTTGCAAGCGACTGCTAATCGCAGGCTGTTTTGCATACAAGGCAAATATATTGCAAACGAAACAGTCTCCGATGATGAAAGTAATAAGACCAAGTTAAAAATTTCTTTAAGCATTTTACAATTTTAAAAATTGCTAGTCGTGAAATTACAGTTGAAATTAATTACGTCCATCTTGTGTTGAATTTTATTATTACAAATAAAAGCGAATCAATTATTTTTAAAGTCTCTTTAAATAAACTAATATGAATAATAATTAGAGAAATTATATTTTTCGAACTTATCTACAATATCTAAGTTTTTTTACCTTCAATTCTATATAATATTTTATCGTAGTCAAGTTTGATAAGATAAAAATGAGGTTACATTGTATTGGTAGATAAAAAGCGCCTTTGAACGACAGATGATAATGGTTTTGACGAATAGGCATTGCAAGTATTAATTTAGTGTTCTATTCTTAGACTTATGACCTGTAAAGTTTAGAAATTACAGAAGAGAAAAAATCGGATTTTTTCGAACTTTGCTAACCGGTTTTTTCCTTGACCTTTTACAAAATCCATCAGGTAGATTATATAATTGAAAATAAAGTAGTCTAAATATTGCAGTACCTAAGAGATAATATAAATCATTCTTAATTTAAAAACCGCAGAATAAAATTCAAATTTTGAACCATTTGACCGAAAGTCAAGAATTAACTTCAGAAGAGCGAAATAATTAAACTACAACTATTCAAATTTCTAATCTCTAGAGGTCTTCCAAGTATAAATAGAAACGAAAATTAATGCATAGTTAATTTTCTAATAATAGAAATTGGAGCAGTTAAACGAAAGTGAGGTTAAGATCCATTGCAGTAAAAAATATCAAAGGAAAAAAAATATTTAAGTATATAAAATATAAGTATTTTTAACAAGTAAAATAACAATACAAAAACATAAAAATCCTTTTAGAAATTAGTAAGCAAAAAACTAAGTTTTCCGTTAGTTTGGAAGGAAACCTTGAGTTTTTCATACAATAACAAATATTACAGCGAAAAATTCGGACTTCAAAAATTCTTAAAAATGCCAAAGAAGCAAATTGAGCACTTGAACTTGAATATCTCTCATGATTTGTCTGGATTCATTGGTAAAGAAAGAAAATACGCGAATGAAAAAGACACAGACTTAAATAAATTGATTCAGGTGATCACAACATCACAATAAAACTCAAACTCCGCAACTCCGCGAATTTCGACTCCGCCCGAAGCGCCACACCGCGAAAAACTAACGAACAGAAACAGAAGATCCCACTTTTGAAGTTTGCAGATACTGGTCACCGATTGCGATTAGATGTCAGATTTGATTTTTTAAAAACTTTGAAAGCCAGTGAAAGATAGTAAAAGATATCGATGATTATTGGATGATAAGTGGGCGATGCAGCCGGCACGAGACTTCACGCCTGTCACGGGTTTTACGAAGTGAGAGCGAAACTTTGTAGTGTCGAACTGTCGAGTTGGGGGCCTTGGCAGCCATATTGCCGGGAATACGTCAGATTTGGCGCCTTTATTTGACTTTTCAAGTGCGTGGTGCACATTGTTACTGGGGAGGCGACACTTATCAGATGTCTAATTAACTGCTGTTTTTACTTTAACCCGACACGATTATTGCCATGTGGTTTAATAGTTCCAGGAATTCCATCAGGGCCGAAAAAATAAAAAACGGGACCTCATGTGACGTTTTGATTATCATTAACTTTTGAGATTAAGTCGCATTGTTTACCTTGTTTACCTGCTTTATACTACGTCAAAAAAGGATATTTTTATCCATCCTGAGCTTGTAATTTCTTATTTCGATCAGCAATAGTGTGCGATAAAAAATATTTAAAATCTATATTATTTAGTATGTCTGGTTTTTTGTTTAAATCGTTTAAATGATTCAGAAAAAATTTTGAGGTTAGATTTTCGAAACAAATGTTTTTAAATTATTAAATAATTTAGAATTAATTCTTGTTTTGTAATGATAGATAGAATGCTCTTTAAATTATAGATTCTGATACCTCGATGGGGATTTCCCCATTTTCAATTAGAAATTCTGTTATCCAAGATTTTTGTACCATTGTGAAAAATAAATTTATTTTGAAATTCTAAATTTCTGTAGTATCATAATAGAGGGAATGGAATATTTTTGTGATATTAAAGAAAAAAAATATTAAGATCTTTAAATTTATAAGTTTCATGAACTAAATTCTACATTGCACCCTTTTTTGAAAGCTAGAAAAACTCGACTCATTTCTAAAAATAGAAATAGGTATCATTATACGATTTTTTAAAGTTCGTTGTTTCTCAGGTTTGTAATCTCCGTACCCCACATCTGTCGTAACATGACTCTACGCAGTACAACGAACTAACGCAGTAGTGTTTTTAAACAAGCGCACGTTTCAACACTTTAGGACCGTTCGTGCGACCCAGCCTTCTAATGTTGTGTGCCAACAGATATTAAATGCATCACAATCAGTTATAAATATTTCCCTCAGCCAATACTAGACACTTACGCAAGAAAGCAACATTTAGTACGTATTCTTGCATCAAAATAACTTAAAAAATGAAATTGCTTTTTAAAATGAAAATAGTCTCAGAGAAAAAGAATTAATTAACTTCCTCAAAAACTTTAAAAATTCTACTGACTTTCAAATTAAATTAAAAATTAGTTTATTGAAATTTGAAAATCTTTGATAGATTCTTTTGATACAAAATTAATTTCGTCGTCTCTTCTCAATACTTCAGAATCCTTCCAAAAGAGCTTTCTCCGTGTTAAATTATTCGGAAACGAACCTTTGAAAAAAAGTTTTGAAAACTCACCTCGAGAAAGTTTGTCGATGGATTCAAATCGTCCTTCAACTTTATTCCGCAGGGAATCGAGATCAAATGGTGCTGTGAATCCATGGTCCACGCTGCGACTCTTGCTCCTGGAATCACAACAAATTTCCGTTCATATTTCATCCCCAAATTGCAATGAAAATCCATTTAAATGGAAATTTAAGTGATTATTAAAATTTGAACAAATTTTATTAATAAAACCAGTCAGAGGGTAATATAATTTAATCTTCTCGTATTAAATTCATACCCTTGTGAAAAGAAAGACCAAGTTAAGACTACAGTGTAGGAAGGTAGGCCTGTCTTAAAGAGGTCTTAAACTGATCTTTTCTGATCCCCAGAAGACCACAGTCCTTTTGTACCCGCCGGCAATTTAAACCCCCAATATCCCATCATTATTAGGGATATCACTTTCTTGTAAGTTTCCACAGAAAGAGATGAAGAAATTGTGGGAGGGGCAGAGTTGAAGCCTCTAGATCTGACTTTTAGGTATAGCTAGTCTGTGTATACAGACAGCTATCCTTACTTCAGAGAGAGATTAGTATCTATTTCAATGCCCTAAAAGTATAGGCTAAAGGGAAAAGACCAGAAAAAGACCAAACATGGTTTGAAACTGGTCTTAAAATGGTATTAAGTTGGTCTTTCTTTTCACAAGGGTAATAAAAAAAGCAAATAAAGGAAGTTATTTGTTTACAATAACAATAAAATTTACAAAGTTACAAAAAATTAATCCATTTTAATTTACAAATTTATTGATCTTTTCAGAAATTTGATTTTCATTACGCTTGCGTTGTTGATATTTTACACAAACTAAATTCGAGTAGCTAAGCCAAATTACGAGTTACTGAACTGAACTCAATAATTTAATTTACTATGCCCAACAACAAACTATGTTTCAACAATATTACAAAAGCGAAGTTTCGACTCTAATTAACATTGTAGAACGCAATTCTGATCCAATGTTATAAATTAATTTCACATTTCTCTTTGATTGAAATAATTAATGATTTTAATTCTGAATTTGAATATTCGTAAAATTTGAACTAATATCAGGAATAATAAAATAAAATCGATAATAAAGTAACTTAAAATTAAAACATACAAGCAGCGAAATTAAATGGTTAAATCTAATAAATATATCTATTACACAAGCAATATAAATCAAAAAGAAGATTAAAAAAAACATCGGAAACGAAAAACGATGCAACATGCCAAAAAACAATCTAGGATTAAACATCAAACGTGCGATAAATTCTAATTTTAGTATTCCACAAACCTTTATGAAAACGTTTTAAAATACGAGGTTCCTATAAAACTTGAATAAAAATATTATTCTTTTTTTCTAAAATTATACTTTTTATTTTTAAAACCTTTGATAAATATATGTCAATTTTTTTTTAATTAAAAAAGTGAATGCTGTTAAAATAGAAACTTGACTTTATAAGATCATTTTTACTATAAACCTCTGACGTCAGTAAATTG
This sequence comes from Euceroptres primus, assembly GCA_037177015.1. NCBI lineage: Eukaryota > Metazoa > Arthropoda > Insecta > Hymenoptera > Figitidae > Euceroptres > Euceroptres primus. The sequence continues at coordinate 4,596 of JBAGKK010315537.1, forward strand.
ACCTTGTAATCTTACAGAGTATTTTATTGATGCATTTTAAATTTACAGAGCCAATAAAACTTTTAAAAAATATTCATAAAATACAACTGACAATTTTTCCTCGATATAAAAAAAATTCGTAATCAATTAAAAGAGAAGAAAAAGATTTATGGTTTATAAACCTCGTATTATTACGCTCTTAGTCTTTTACTTCCATGAAATAAAAATTGCTTTTTTTCAGATTACAAACCTGAAATAAGTTGCTGTGAGGTTCTCCGTGGATCTTGTGTGCAACACATCCTGGGACATCCGCCGAGATCTACTTGACAACAAAAAATGCAAAACAAAACAAAAGTGAGAATACATGCGAGCAAAAGTGCAAAATAAAGAATAATTAGAGCAAACTAAATACAAATTAAAAATGCAAATGAAGCGAATAAAAATACGCAATCAAGTTCAATTAAGCTCGTTGGAAATGCAGCGTGCAATTCCTCTTTGTGGAGTTTATAACCATCGAATGGAAGATTACTAGAATATTATCTATTCAACTGAAAAATCCTGGCAATATGAACTGATCCGGCAGAATAAATTATTTAATTTTAAACTAAGAAATGCTTATGTCGATCAAATTCTCAATTAACTTCCATTTCATTCCCTAGTCGAAAAAAAATCCTTTCTTTAGAAAAGTATTTTATTCGTTTATCTGAATAATACTTTAAAAGGCTAAATATTCGTTTTTATGAGATCAAGTTTTCGACATATCAGATTAACTTTTCCTCTGAAATGTCTTTTCTCATGGGGATTAAAAATTAGAGGAACAGTCAGTTTCAAAGTGAAAATTTTCAATGCAAATTCTTTAATGTTTTCAGGTGGATGTCTTCGTGTAAATTTTCTATGTACTAAGTTTACTATTTTCGCAGCCATTCAGAATTTCGAGATGCTTCTACAAAATATGTAATTTGCATACAGATGAACTCGTTGTCAAGTTTCATGCATACGAATGTACAACTCATTTTCGTATCGTTCTTAATGCGGGTCTTAAGGTTTTAAAGTTTTAAACGAAACCACAAAAAATAATTTCTAATTATCTATTAGTCGCTAATTTGCAAAAGAAAAATATTCACTCTCTACACTGAGAAAAAAATACTTTTGAATCCTTAGGATATGCTATTGCGATCTGCCAAAAGCAGATGCTATTGATTTATAATAATATACTATAGAATTTTTAGTATCACTGTTGATTCAAATCGGTAAGCTTTGATTAAAAAATAGTAGATTTTGATTCAACAGCGATGCTATAAATTCCAGAGCGTATTACTTGAAATCTATAACATTTGCTTTTGGCAGATAGTAATAGCATATGCTATAGATTTAAAAGTATTTTTTTCTCAGTATAGTTGCAGAAAAGAAAAGAAGGAAATTTAATATAATTTTTGGTAGTTTAAATTTAAAGATATAATTAAAATTAAATAAATTTAAGATACATTTTCGATTCTTAAGAAATGTTTAATTCTTATTAATTTTAGTTGTAATAATTCGTTCAGAAACTCATAAAAGCCTGGAACATTTATTTCCACGTTCGGATTATACTTGACGAAATTATCTGCAGCTGAAATGATTTTTGTATTTGAACAATTAAAATTAGTTAATGAAACCCATTATTAACGTTTCAATTCAAGTCTCTCTGAGAGCAGATCCTCTGTCTGATTGTGAGAGTTCGCAGCTTAATACAATGGAATGCTCAATGGCCGATATGGAAAAAAGGGAAGGGGAGAAACCAGTTGGAGAATTATTAGTTTAATATCACTTGAAAATTCAGAACCCATAGCCAGAGAAAATAACATAAATAGTTCAATTAAAATCTCTATTTATTATAGAAAATTAAAAATATAGATATTCAATCTATTTATTTTATATTTGATACATTTAAACATACAATATAATATAAATTAATTAGCAAGAGTGATAATTATTTCATCTTCGAGCAATTCAATATCATTTATTGAATTTAAATTATTACCGACAATATATTTAAAGCAAGATAATTAATTTTCCGCTTTTGTTATATTTCTCTCCTTTGAGTTAAAAACTAATAATGCTCTCGCAGTCCAGTTTATCATTTTAAATAGACCGTTAGCGGGTCATCAATCTTTTATAATTGCATACTAATTACATGAGTCAGTAAAACACTATTTCAAGCAAATTTCATTTAGCCTAGTTACAAGGTTTTTTTCTCTAATAGTTCCGGAATAAACAATTACGTCTTCATACCATTGATACATTGAATTTCAGGAATTTTGAAAATGTAATCAACACTGGTTCATTATTTTCGAATTAAGGAATTTCAACAAGTTTTTTCAATAAAATAAAATTTTGGAAGAATCCAAAATAGCCTTTTTGTTCAGGATATACTAAATTAGAACAGTCGATTGTCCTTGGATGAAAAGTAATGTTTACCTGGCAAAAAGCAAGAATGGTGATGCGAATCATTCTGACATTTTGTCTAAGCTAACAAATAAAATAGATCAAGAACTAGAGATTTTCGTCATGGCTATAAATCACCAATAAACAGGATTGTCAAAACAACTCACATTGAGAAAGTAATACTGTTTACTTCGCAAAATTAATGTCACTTGGTTTTTCTCAATTTAAAAAACAGTATTGAAAATACTTAAAAACTACAAAGTAAGTACATTAACTTTATTGTTTAATATTGTAAAAAATTTTAAAAAAGTGAGAAACTAAGAAGTAATTCTTTAAATAAGGTTTTCCTTATATTTCCTTTCCTTATATTTTTTTTCAATTTTTAAATTCCATTGTTAAAATTATCGAGCCAATTTCCTTTCAAAGTGCATAAATAGTTTGTTTCCAAACAGCTTATTTTTCCAGGAAACTTCCATCGGTCTTAATATAAAATTAATCATTAGAACTTTTAAAGATCTTTGAAATTAATAAACTAAGTCTTGAATTTTTGAAATGATCCGTGAATTTTGTGATTTTCTGAGAACCTATTTTCAAGTCTCTTTGGCTGTAATACGATCAAAATTCGCGACATTCTGTTTTTCAGAGTTAACGTTAAAGAGTCTTTGAAACTTGAACATTGTGGCATGCATTTCTGTGCATAAATTTCCTGGTACGTCAATACAAACTGTAGTTATTTCAAAAACAAGTGCAAAATTAGTTTCTGTCTTGGTTTAGAAATAGAGGTCCAATGCACTTTTTAAAGAAAAAAATCATATTACGTGTTGAAACAGCGTCGTCTGACAGGAGAAAATTGTAAAATTTGGCATGCTCGACTGAATTTCTTGCCAAAACATAGATCGATGAAATATCATATTCTAAATGGTTTTGAAAATTTATTGCTTTTATTATTAGTGTTACGAGTCTTTGGTTTGGTAAATTAAATAGTTTATTGATCGCATTCTTCGACCTTAAAAGCTTTTATTTTTAGGTGTTTTTATTGAAAATTGATTTTAGTAAAGTAGAAATGTAATAAGGACGTAGATAATTTTTTTAAATCAATTGAATACTGAGCAATTCAGATATTTTAATTAATTATGAATTAACAAATTTATTTCTCAGTGTAATATATTTCTTCTGATATTTAAAATAAAAAAGCTACTTCTTCCAATCTTTAATATTTGAGTTTAAAAATAAATTTAAAACCAATTTCAAGAAAATCAAAATAAGAAATCAGCTTTAAACACACTTTGACAGAAAAACGATTCCTGCTTCTCGTTTAAAAAAAAGTGGGTAGTTTTCTTTGATTATCTCGAATGAAAGCAATTTGTTCTATTTTTCCGTCTATAAGCGAGCAGGTGTTCCGAAGAATCCATTTTAACCTGAGCTTGATTGAGATCAACTATATTAATTTTTTATTTTAAATTTCCCTGGAGCACTTCTAACTTTTTCAGTGAAAATTTAAATAAAGATAATCTAAATACCAAATTAAGGTTTAATATTCATTTACTTGAATAAAAAATAAAAGTATCATTTTTATCAGATTTCTCTCAAATTCAAGATTTTTTTAAAAATCTGGCTCAAGGGTTTCAAGTCCAAGTTTAGTGAAAGACTTGCTAATTCCCCCCAGGTCTTTCTCCATTTGAAACTATTGCTATTCGATATGTTACACAATATCTTCGTAACTACTCGTCTGTGGAATTGTTTCCACACTTTCAGCATTCCTTCGTTTCAGGTTGAGCGAGTTTACGCTCGTCTTTTGCAGTTACATTCTATATATATAAATGTGAGAAAAAAAGAGAATAGTGTGTGCGTACAGTTGCAAAAATCGTGTTTATGCGGAGTGAAACTGCAGTCTACGACTCTTGTCTCTTTTTTTTATCCACTCTCAGGACAATCATTATAATCTTTCTTGAATCGAAAACATTAAAGTTTATTAAATATAATAATTAAATAACTTAATAATTTAAATATTATTAAATAAAACTCTGTTTTCAATGTTGCATACAGAAACTTCTTAATTCAAAGAAAAAAGTTTCATTTCTGCTAGCAATGCAAATTAGCACAAAAAAAGGTTTCTGATGATGAAATATTGTTTCAAGTTTCACGACATTGTTTCGAAAGTTCAAGGCTTACTGGATTTTATGTATGACAACAGAAATACTCAAAAGATATACATAGTTGCATAAAATGCCATCAAATTATGATTTTAAATGATTCATTTAGAAAAAAATTTTGTGGATTGAAGTAAATCGTTTAGCTGATTTAAACAAAAATGTTGGTTAAGGGAACCAAATTTTTGTTGAGTCAACCAAATGTTTTGTTTATTGAACCAAATCTTTGGTTGAATATACCAAATTATTTATTTTTGATTAAATCAACTAAAACTTTTGGTTATGACTCAATCAAACATTTGGTTGTCCGTATAATAACCAAATTCTATGATTGAACCAACCAAAATTTTATTGATTCAACCAAATATTTTTCTGAGTGTTGAGAATTTTGAAGATTGAAGTATTTTTCCACGTTACAGGAAAATTTCATCTAAATGTAAACTAGAGACAGTAAAAAAGTAAAAAATATAGTTACTCAAGTCGAGGTTTTATTTCAAAAAGCCCCTAAACTTACTCTCGTCTGACAACTTGTCGTTTTCAGCGAAGAGGTGGAGGGAAACGAGAGGCAGATTTTTTATAGTAGGGAAAAGTGCTCCTGCGCTCGAAATTCAAATTAAACCGGGAACCAGGACGTCGTCCTATTTCGCCATTTTAGAGGGTTGCGTTCCTCGCAGTGCGGTTTAATATTCTCTGCAAATACTGTTGTATTTACACAGAACGAAGTACCTCGAGCGTGCCAGGTTTTTTGTTTAAATTTCACTAGGGAATCATCTCTTTCAGGGAGATTTACTTTCCTTATCACCTAGCATACAACCCTCATGAAAGAAATATTATTCGATTGACAGAAAATTTCCATCCTCAGTATAAAAGATTAAAAACAAAAGAATTGAATATTATAATTTCTATATTGATGGGATGCACAGAAATATTATTCACTGAAATAGAATCCACTGATTGGATATTCACTGCTTTTTAACCAAATTTTCAATTAGTCTGAAATCATCTTTTTTCAGAAATATTAATTAATTTGGATATGAGCAGTAAATAAAAATTTTAGTAAAGTGAAGAAACTGTTTCTATAGGTATAGATATTCTAAAGCATGGTGCGTTGATTAAATTGCATGTTAATGCAGAGTACAGTTGTCTCGTTCCTACGTCCGACCATAAATGGAGCTGCACCACTTAAGATGGCGACAGTACAAAGTACCGAGGTTATATACTTTTACGAGAAAATCCAAATGAGTTTTTCTTTTTAAAAATGGCTTCTATGAACCCCATCATGCAAGATTGCTTTGAATACAATTTTGTTTATTCAATAATGTAAATTAGGTACATCCAAAAGGTACTTTCACACTTGAGAAAAATGTTTGTTTGAATCAAACAAACATTTGTTTGGCCGCATATAAAACATAAAATTTGTTTGACTCAAATAAAATGTGTTTGATTCGAGCAAATTGATCAATGAATCAAACAAATTTGCGCAATAATCTATTCGAGAATCTATGAAATATTAAAATTCTACATTGAAATTTTTTAAGTATTAATTCTATGTTTTTAAAACATTTTATGCAATAGAACCTATTTATATTTACATATGACGTTGTTAATAATAACGTAAGTTCGATTCATGTAAGAAAATTTATTTAAGATTTAATTAATTTCGTAGAAAATGTTGATGTATGTAGTTGGTTTTAGGGTCAGGTGAATTGAAACCAATTAACTTGCTTCAAACTGACCCTAAAGCCAACTACATACATCAACATTTTCTACGAAATTTATTATTGAGGGTCAATACAATCTCCCCACCGATTATTATGTTTAATTAATTTTTTTCAATTTTTCGTATCGTATAAATTAATTATCCCTGAAGGGAGATGTTAAGAGATTTATTTCTCCCTAATTATTTCAGAAAATAAATTGTCCTTTGTGTCATGGACAAATAATAGCGTCTGGGACACGATTACGTTCCCATGCTCGTAAAAGTTACTTGAATGAATAAAATGCACCTTTCTCGAGAAATAGAGTAAGCTCGCTAGACCACTTTGCGGTTATTGCTTCTCTATCCGATTAAACTTACGTAAAAACATCCCAGTGGCTTCACTTTTAAATTTTACCTTACCCACTTAATCTGATTTCATAATTGTACAATCACAAAAAAATTTGGCAAAATTGATTGCATCTGAATAATCCGAAATGAATTAGTATTACTAATAAAAATTAAAAATAAATTTTAATTTTGTTTCCTCTCGAAATTAGAAATGATTGTAACATGTTGAGTTTTTTGGTCCAGCGGCGCAGATGCCATGGTTTATTAATACTCCTGATAATATACTCGCATCTTGGAGGACATAATAAAATTCGCTTCAAAGCTTAAAATAATTCAATCTCACTTGACTGAAATTAGTTTTTAACAAAATAACAATAACGTGGCACTCGAGAGAAAATGCCCCTCCATGCTGGCAAATAAGCGGCACAGTGCCAACAAATTTTCGACACTGCAGAGTTTGTTTATTTTCGCTTCTATTTTTGAATCTGCATACCCACTCGTGCAATTGATGATCACCAACAGGTGAATGAAACGAAAATGCATCTTCAAACTGATTTTCTAGTTTCTGCCTTAAGGGCATGTGATACGTTTTGATGTCACGAATTACCGACGGGATATAAAAAATATTCGGCAATCCTATTTTTAAACAAACAAAGGTATCAAGTTGAAACTTAAGAGAATGATAGAAAATATGATAGGGCACATATGTTATGCGTCATTTTTCAAAATTTTGAAAAAATAGCACATGACAGATGTGCCCATTCATATTTCTTACCATTCTCTTAAGTTTAACTTGATACTTTTGTTTGTTTTAAGATAGGATTGCCGAATATTTTTTATATCCGGTCGGTAATTCGTGAAATCATAACGTATCACACCCCCTTAAAGACAAAAATATCGTGAATGAATTTCTATTTATTTATATTAATTCTATTAATCTTTTTTTATTATTTTTAGATCATAGGACTTCAGTAAGAGAAAATAATCAAATCCGGATCAATGGTCTAAATGCGAGTCACTATTTTTTTGCCACAAATAACTACAATTGTAAACTAAATTTTTGTGAAATGTTTAGCTTAATTAATAAACTGAAAGCTTCACAAAAATTTAGGGATAATAATATATTTGCATATAGTTGCAAAACTATATTTGCATATACATAGTTTCGAACAATCGTTATGTTAACCGTATTATAGTATACGTGACTGACTTCACGTAGGGGGAATATATCCGAATTTTCAAGGCCCCAATAAAGACCACGTGTGGGTAGATGACCGTGTGGCAGATATTTAATATTGAATTCCATCGAAAGAGAGAAAGGAGTCTTTCACGGTGGACTTCAATTAGTGGGAGTTTCGACAGCTCAAGGCACTTTGTGGTTGAACGAATAGAACCAAACTACCAGATTCTGCCCAAGATAACAAAAAAAGCAACTGTAAAAAAGTCCCACACTTTTTCTCCTCAAATTCGAGATTTTAATCAAAGAAGAAGGAAATAATTTTGCTCAAATCCATGTCATTTCTAAAAACATAATTTAGTACATTTAAAAACATTACATTATATTTAAAAACATTATATTTTAAAATCTAATTGACATGAAAGAATGAATATTTTTCTTTAACTTAAAAATGGTGTATTATATAATTTTAATTGAGTGGAATTAATTTTAAAAAAAAAGTTTTTTAGAAATGTTGACAATATCTAATTTTCTTTCTTTTAAAGAAGAAATTGTAACTTCTTTTTAGAGAGATATTGAAAGAGTAGATAGGAGAAAGCTCGTGTTTTTCTAGATTCTCTGATTAACAAGAAGTCGGTCGAGCCAAGTATTGTTGCAAATAATGTAGTAGTATAATACTCCACTACTCTAGTTCAGCAACATCGTACTAAGCCTCGTTTCCGGATAGCAATAGATCGATATTCGTACAAAGTTTGTGGCAAACATCCCGCATCAGGTCACCGCGTACGTCAAACCAGATACACTTCGCAATTTCACTTTGTTAACTCAACATTCATCCACTGAAGCTTGAGGCTCTCGGCTTTGTATACATATTTTAATAATCGCCCTCCACCCTCAATTTCTGCAAATAAACCGCTTCATAAAAGATGCAACCTCGACTTTCACATTAAAATTAAAATGCGCTACCAGTAAAACTGTTTTAAAAATATTATAGTATACTCAGAGGAGAAAACCATAATTTCCAGCAATCGATTGAAAGAGAAATACGAATTTTATAAAGGCATCAAGATTTTATTTTTATCATCGCATTTTTTTCTGGGTTAGAATTTTTATTACAACACTAACATGTTATTTTAGTAGCACTTTAACCGATGAAAGGACTATAAAAGTGACGTTTTGAAAAAAATTGCTGATATTATCTTTCCAGGATTTTGGACAATTTCCCAATGGTATATACTTCCTCCTGGAATCACATGACAGTAAAAAACGCCGGCCTTCTGTATCTGTAGAATAAATAAACACAAAATGGCGAAATATACCGTTCGTGAACTGAATATTACGAAAAAGCCTTTGGGCGAGGCCGATCCGGAATCAGTCTACTCAATATCCGCAGAGGAATCAGCAAATAATTGGAGTCTATTACATTCGCGTATTACGTGAGCTTTAACAACAACAGTGAAGGTCGCGTTGTGAGAAAACAACTAGCTTGTAATGAAATAATACATGTACCTTTATAACATTACAGAAAAGGAAAATCATTCAATCATTTAAATATAAACTTATTTAAAAAATTATCAATGACTGATGATGATAAACAAGTAAAACCAGGATCATATTTTTATTACAGTTTCTGTATTTTACATCACTTTAGAAAAAAACGACATTTGAAGTTGAAAGGGATTACATTTAAAAAAAGGTTTTCAAGCTGAAAGTTTTTCTCATGAAAGGATTTACTTGAAGCATTTCCATTAAAGTTAATGCACTGCAAATGATTTACAACCACTTTAATTAAATGTAATTTGAAAATATATTCTGTTGAAATTATATTTAGCAGAAACGAAATTAAACTTCATTTGTGAACTTTGTTGCATCTTATTTTGAATAACTTAAAACAATTGAATACTTTATTGTGATTCTATTTGCTTCTAAAACTCATTTTTATTACAACTCAATTTGAGTTTAAATTCAAGATTAAATTGATTATCACCGTTTTCCTGTAAAGGCTAAAGATTCAAATGCTTAAATTCAAATTTCAAAGGAGAGATTACTCTCATAAAAGAATTAAAATTCGAGTGGACACTACTGGATGCAAATTAGTCAAGGTCATCCGTTTAAGTACTTTTGAGAAGAAGGTACTCGTAAAGTCACCAAGGGCGAATTTTGAACTTCTCCAAGTTCTAATCAGGAAGAGAATAAGGTCACAGTCATAGTCAAGCTGAAACTAATGTTTATCGGGATACGAAAACGCGACGTGAATTTTAATTAAACGGGCCTGATCTCTGATATTCGTCTACATAACTATATAATATCGTCTGCAGAATTCAGTTCCATATATGGCAAACCTCTTCCACAAGACTCCGACCAATCAAGCTACTAAATTAGGGCAGAGATTTCCGGCATGAGTCCTTCGTCTCTCGATTTTATTTTTACTAAGGCCAGACTATGCAAATATTGTCGTCAGAGATTTCCAAATTTGGTCCATTTTCATACTTCTCAAAACGTTTCTCAAAACAAACAAAAAATCACACAAAGCAAACATATTCTTTAAAATAATAAATAAAATAAAAAAGAAAAATTTGAATAAAATAATAACTTAATACATTTTTTTAAATGTATGGAAACTATTATAAATAATTTTCGAAGTAAAAATTGAGTTGAATTAGAGTATAAAGAGTTCAAAATGAATAAGAAAAGGGAAGAGAGTATTGTCCTGTTAACGAACTTAATTATCGGTTGATTAACAAGTTCTGAGTCGAAGGTTATTTGTACCATTCACGAGATTAAATAGTCTCAAGCGCTATACAGAAGTTCGTGGGAAGAAATATCGTTTTATAATTATTAATTATTCATAGCTCGGTTTGTCACTGGCAATGACACGATCTATGCGCAATTTTATTTCCATATACCTCTCGTTTATCATTGCAAATCATATCAGTAAAGTAAAAGTTATTTTTTAGACTCTAATCTTAAAAATGGATAAAGTTCATTAATAATTTATCAATCAATTGGTTATACTGGATCTAGGAAATTCAAATCAGGTTAAGGTGGACGAAAGCAAAATCACCTTCAAGACAATAATTTTAATATTTAATAAAAATCAAGGGTAGTTATAAAATCACGATTAGGATGTTAATTATCTATTACTAATTGGAAAAATAATGTGTATATATCTAGTTTAATAAATGATATTTCAATGGTTAATAGTTTTAAATAATAGTTTGATAAATTACTTCACCTTGATGAATATTACACTAACAAAAAAAGAGAGTTTTTGAAGGATGAAATGATTTTGCTGGAGTGAAATTAAAAATGAGTTGAGTGACCTTACACCTCGTTTTTCAAGAGACACTTTCAATGGCGATTCGAAGGTTCGATGATGCATTGGCTTTTTTTTTGGCGTTCGGAAATTTCAAAGGAAATGTCAGTCACTTTAATCATGAGTGCTCAAAGGCTCCAAGCAAGAAACTTCCTCTTTGTTCCATGAATAAAAAAGAAAAAGAGAAAAAATTTTTGGAAATAATACCCCAATCAGGATAAATACATAATTAACGAATTTTTCACAAAGAATGCATTAAGAAAATGTAGAATGAAGTAAACGTTACTTTCAATGGCGCCATTACACCGAGCAATCTTCTATAATTTTGCACCACAATGCTTTTAAAAGTAGCAGAAACAATTTCCATGAACATTGGATTTTCCTGGACTTTCAGGTGTAATGAAAAAATGTTAGAGGAAAAAGCTTTTAAGAAAATTTTTAAGTTTTCAGAAATCTAGAATATTTTATATCTTATAACAATTTCAATATTGAATATTGAAATAATAATTACAATATTTAATATTTAAAATATTATTATTTCATAATATTTTAAATATTGAAATTGTTATAAGACATAAAATATTCTAGAATTCTGAAAACTTAAAAATATCTAGTTTTGAGAGTTTTTAACTTTACTTAAAATAAAGACCTGTAAAAAAATATGAAAACAAGAAAAGTGGAAGGGGAATTCAAAAGTTGCAAGTGACAAGTTCTCTCTATGAAATTCGACCTTAACTATATCTCGGCAAACTATGTTTGGAAAATTAGCATACCCTTAGGCTACTCCGTTAGAGAGAAATTTCAGACATTCTTAGACGAGAAAAAAATCTAAGCCGGGTTTGCTTAAAGCTTTTGCATAATTCATACATTTTAAAATTCTTTTTTTCTCAAATGTAATTATATTCAAATCAAACTCAATTGTAATTCTAATAAAAAGTTGAAATTGCAATTTATCACCTTTCCGTACAATGGGATTATTTTCAAGGAATATTTTAAAATCATATGTGGACAATATATTAATAAAATTCGACTTTTTAGATTTTCCTTTTAATATTAAATCATTTATTTAACCTGCCTAAAATTCCAGATAGGTTCCAGATAAAACTCGGATGGGTCTTGGATAGATCCCGGAATCTTTTTAATTTTCAGATTTCTAATTACGAGAAGTGTGAATTCTTAATATGCAAACTCTTTAAAAAAAAATCCAAGAATCCTCCGACCAAATTTGATGATTTATTTATGAAATTTATGAAACCAAACAGTGGTTTCATAAAGAAACCACTGTTTGGTTTCATAAAAAAACATTTCACGGTGTTGGTCCAAATTTGGTCGGTGGATTCTTGGATTTTTTTTTTTCAAGAGTTTGCATATTAACTTGATTATTGGACGTTAAATGGGATTTTGAATTAGATTTCGGTCAATTTGAATTTCTTAAATTGTAAATTCTTAATCAAAGAAAAATTAATTTATCAATTTTGAGCAATTTAAATGTTGGTAATTATAAAATTTAAACGATTTAATTTTTAAAATCCCTGGAATTTGACATTTACAATTTAAAAAATTGATAAGCTTTACGTTTTACAAGAAATCAGTTTAACTATTTAATTTGTGGAAATCATTGAATTTGAAGATTTTTAATTTTTATTTTTAAAAGCTATGGAATTTGATATTTTAAAAATCCAAAGGCTTTAGATTTTAGGAGAAATCAAAGTTATAGATTTATGATTTAATTTCTGTTAATCATTGAATTTGAAGGCTTTAATTTTGAAATGTCCTGGAATTTCAAATTTGCAAAAGCTTTAAATTTAATACAAAATTGCAGGAAATCAAAAAAGGATTATACTCGATTCAATTTCAGATATCGGAAAAATGTTCTGGGCTTCTGAACAATCTCGAAGATTCCCAAGGATGCCATCTTGAGATGGAAAATGTTCGGTATGTATAGCTTGTCCTAAAGCGAGGGTAAAAGAACCAGAGCGTGACGATGTGTGGTATATAAATATATTCTTATATAGGATAGTTATATACTTTGGGAACACATACACATTCATGTATAAAAATGATACAAATGAATAGAATGAATTTAACAGTTGCACGTGAGTCGTGTGCAAGTGCACGTGCACTTTGCTCAACGAGAAACAACAATAAATTGCCTCTGGGGCACGCGTGCGACTGACCGTCTCGTCTCCGTGATGAGCGACGATAATTATTTTTCTTCTGCACGAGATCGTCGGACGATGCGGAAAAATACGGCCCTGGCACTTAATAAACACTGCTTTCCTGAAGCATACAAATTACTAAAAATTCGCTCGTAAATTACCCTCTTGCGTCACATCTGGACTTGATGAAAATTCCATTGTGGGAAGGCACATTTACTTTGATTTGATTTATGAAACTGCCTTCTTCAACTTTTCATTAGATTATAATTAAAAAACTTGAATATGTTCTTCAAAACCAATTATTATACTTTTTAAATTTAATAACTTAAGTTAAAACAAGAAAGAATTTTGAATAGCTCATTAAATGATGTAATTTTCTTAAATTTAAATAATCAAGTGGATATTTTAATAATTGGAATGGTATAAATAGTTGATTGAAGGTACATAAAATTCACGTTCCATCTTGTTTATGACAACGTGCGAGTTATTCACATAAAACGCACTACAATTACAAATATTACGAACCGCACATGACTTTAGCATAACTGGTATTTGGTGAACAGTAAATATTTTCTGTTTCAGTGTAAAAAATTTTCATCAACAATGATAAATTGGAATTTCTGCTATCTTTGGAATTGTTTTCAAATATTTGTAGATCTTTAGATATTTCTAATACTCTTTATGGTTTCGTTGTCTATTTTTATTTTTATTGAGGCTGATACGGCGTTCCTGTCGTCGACCTTCACCGTGAATATTTCTTATTTTACCGTTTTGTGATGATTAAGATCAATAATTCTCCATCAGGCTTGTTTGAGATCTTAACAATCTGCAGATGTGTAATCTAATAAAAAAATCATTTATATCTCTTGATATAAGCAACGAGGGCTAATCTCTAACCTTGGGGGCAAAATTTGCTGTCTTTCATAGCAAGGTTAAAAAAATATACATAAATTAGAATTCATCTATAAAGTTTTTACATTCTCATCATGTGAGTAGGTATTGATTTTATGAGAAAACTGACTTTGCCAACAACGGTTTTTACGCTGGTGTCTGTCTGTCGTCTGTGGACAAGATAACTTTCGAAAGAATTATCGGATTGGATTGCGCTTTGGTTCACTTTTTTAAGGTATAAAAAGAAAGGACGAGTTCGTTACCTACCCATATCCGATGAAAATTCGAAAAATTAGAGCTTTTTCAAAATTTTTGAGTATCTCTTTTTCAAAATTCCAAAAGATTTAATGTTGGTTCTTCGTAGTGCTCCAAAAACATTATAAATTATCTGAATAACATTTTTCAATTTATCAAAAATTAAAAAAATTATAGAGGAGCGTTCTGTAATGAGGCGCGGTAGTTAATGCGGCGCACTCGTTACTTACATGTACTGACGCATTCTGGGAGAGGAAGGACAACTTGACTGTGCATGTATTTGAGAATGTATTCAGTAATGAATGATAAAAAAAATTAGAAAAATTAAGGCAATTGTCAAAATTTTACTAAACAAAATGTGTTTTTCATATTTTAAAATTTTTACTTCTATCAGAAATGCAACAAAAAACGAATGAAAATTTATAGTAGATTATTTTGAATTTATTGAAAGATACCTCATATAAATTATTTTGAACCTTCTCAATGCTATAATGATACTCATATAAATAAAATTATTAATGGTATTTTATGTTGAAAAAAACCTTTATTTGTGCTTTTACATGCACGACGTGCGTCTAACGTGGCGCAGCAACCATTTATTCCAATGTGTTGTAATGGTAACGTGGCTAAAAACATTAATTCTAACCACAAATACACTGCTCTTCCGATTTAATTCGGGTTTCGGGGATGGCCTGCAATGGACTTGGACTTAAAGCGGGAGTCTCTAAACGTAAACAAGTCAGGGCCGTATGAACTATTTCTGTTCGATTTTGGTCACGAGTGAAAAATATTTTTTAAA